>VYYJ01002245.1:0-22873 GCA_021029165.1 Cyphoderus albinus | reverse complement strand
TAATAAATAAATAATAACCACAATCTGATTTGTTTTATTCGCCTTGCATAACATTAATCTAATCAAATCACGCCTGTACAATGTTGCAATCGAAACAATTTGCTATCTCTTATTTTCCTAATAATATTCAATACACTTTCTATCAGATAAAGTCAACGTGAGGACAACATTTGACCTTATCAGAAAAATGGTGAAAATGTTGTTCTCTCCTCTTCTTTAAATTGAAATTTGTAAACACTCTGTCTGCCTATTCTATTTTGTCCTTTAATTTCATTTGCTAAATTGATACTATTCCCTTACATATCCAATGATAACGTATACGTACCAAGAAGATGGTTGTAAGCGAGCACAAACAAATTGGCGAACTAGAGAAAAGCTAAGGTCCGCAATCGTTTTCCAATTTACCCCGTCTCGTCTTTGAAGAGCACTTTAACTTTATGAAGAATCGTGGGAACAAACTCTCTGAAGTGCATGAGTTGGTTAGAACATATCGATCGGACAGCTTATATTTAGCTAACGGTTCACAATCGGGCTACCAGCGAGCACGATATGAGCGAATGATAAGCCCAAGAAAACCAACCAGTTTCAATTACATCTGTGGGGTCGACGACAATGCTTCCTAATTGATATCTCCTAAACCGACTTCAATGCCAGTTTGGAATACCAGAACAACACGATAGATAGGACGAGTTCAATGTTAAATTGAGTCTGAATCGGTTTCACAACAATTAAATCATAGGATTGACTGGGACTGGGAGCTTCCTGGAGCCATAACTTACTGCCCACGTTTCCAGAATCGTCTTAGCACTTCAAAATCCACAGACCTTGGAACATAAATGTGTGTCCATGTTCTGCCTTTCATTTTCTTGTAATGGCGTTCCTCCACAATCAACGTATCCTGATAAGGGTGGCTTTAGAAAACGCCATTTTCTCGCAATCGGCTTTACGCTTTGCTGATAACGGTCTTCACTACTTATGTCCGTTAGCCTCATGCGACTTTTTTGATGATGTCCGGAACTAAAAGGCTTCCTTAACTTGGTCGTTTTTGTGTAAATTATGATATGCCTTAAAAGGTCGTGGAAATTCTCCGTTTCATAAAATTCTGGCCCTTCATGGAACTGGTCGATAAACTTGATTATGGACAGTGTTGTCACATGGCTCGTGGGATTTGTCTCCAACCATGGAATGGAACTAGTATTTTGTGTGCATGTTATACCAGAAGACTCTAAGATCTTGTTGGCGTGGGAAAAGTGGAGATCCTGTGGTAAATGATCTCCCATTTCTTCCTCTATAATCGAATGTATGATCTGTAACCAATTTCGATGGGCACTTTCGTCATTATAACTCACCTATGTTAAGACTTCGCCCTAATGGTGTCAGACAGCGTCAATTAATCAGGTTAGGAATTATAATGGATAAAAATCTGTGCTAAAGTAAGCTTTAAATAGGAATGGATATGAACCGTGTAGAGGAGAGAAAGCTTTGCCAAAGAATGTGGCTCTAGTTGATAAAGTAAAAATAATAAACTCTGATGATCTCTCTCCGCAAGACACATTACATTATCACATTTTTGTCTATTTCTATATTAATAATGACTTCGTGTACAAATCGATATAATATTATGAAGGAGTTGCTGTGAAAGACTCCAAATAGGTTGCGCTTCCTTATTCGACCCAGGTTTTCGGTGATGTAGTTGAAGCCATGCTCCCGCAATTGTTTCTGACTCTAATGGAAGCTCTGTCTCTCTCGTTGTCTCAACCTGAGAGTCTCAAAATGTACCTTACATTAAAGGCCTACATTAGGCCCCAGCTTTCAAATTAGTGAGTAAAAATGGGCCAGTACATAAAAAATCTCAGCTTCACTTAAGCTTTTCTCTTACTCTCTAATAAAAGTAGAAGTGAAGAGGATTTGATTAAGAAAAAATGATGCATTTATCATGTAGTAAAGCAGAAAAGGTTCCATCTCTGTCTAGCAGTGTAGCGATTTCTAGTATGCACTTCTTCTATCATTTTGCTGCGTACACTCAGCATGTCAGTCGCCATTTATTTATCGAAACATTCTACGGCAGAAGTAGCACAATATAAAATGTGAGTTTTGGAGACATCCTTGACAGAATATGATAAAAGGCTACGTAACACTCTACGATGATGTATGAACAACAAGACAAAATTATTGCAGAAGGGAAAGTGTTTTGAGTGAATGGTTCCTTGACTGATTCCTCCATCGTCGCGTCGCTATTCGTTATCATCATCGCGCTATGTATATTTTTTGTTGATCATAAATTGCTTTACCTTGATACATTTTTCTAACATACTTTTTCCAAAATAATCTGACACCACACCAGTCGCCTTCTCTTCTTTATCGTATGACTGTCTAAGCCACACAATGGCTAGTAATGGATTCATGTTTTTAGAGGAAAAGTACACATTTCCATAAATTGACTGTCCTAAATTCATCAAAAAATGCAAAGAGGAGGGTTAAATATTCATTTGAATATTCTGATATAAGTTTCATAAATGAGAGCATGCTGGGAAATTTTATTAATTTTTTTGAGACTCGTTTCTGCAAAAGAGAATTTTGCACAGAAAAGTTTCTCAAAAACGCTGTTGATAATATGGACTTATTACAGATACATACATTCTTTTGTGATTAATACTGATGAAATATTACTAATCTCGCTTTCACCTTTCATTCCATTCGCATCTAAAATACGATGATATAACACAGTACAAGTAAAGTAACACGTATCATATAATAATGGGAATGGGATGGCAGTCAGCCAATTTATTATTGTGGAACTCTGCCTAACCGTAGCGTTTTAGATTGGAGTGTAGTACATAAGAGAAAAAGGGACCTTCTACGTATATAAAAAAACTCAAGCAAAATTTGATTTTATATTCCGTTTTTCGCTTTCCTTCCCGCGACCACATTTTTACACATGAGGCGACGCACAGTTCAAAACTCAACTCGTCTCCATCCCACACTAACTCGTTGCTGGGAGGTAATGCTGAGCAGTTGAATTTCAGAAAGACAAACTGGCAAGCCCATTTTACAAAGCTCAGACAAACATTGAATGAATATTTACAATTCCAGTTTTGCAAGAGTCGGATTCACATATTCCAATCTATTGGATGTTCAAAGGCATCATTTCATTACATTATGCTAGCTCTAGGAAAAGTGTCATCATCAGACATAAAATATACCATGCGGACCTACCTACTTTCGACGTTCACCACTGATAAAACCAACTAGTTTTTTTAATTAATGGTCTAACTGGAAACCTTTCAAATCCCTGTAGCTTTGGCATCTTCTACTGCTTTATTGCAGCAAAAATACCTCCAGCATACACTTCAAGTGTAACAGAAGTTGCATTGCACAACTCAAAGTCAATATTAGAAGTAATAATGTACTTTCTATCTGCTGTCATTATAATCATTATCATCATTCGTGTAAAACATTCTTCACAATTCTATCCATTCAATCATGGCGACTTGACAAGTAGCTGAGGCAAAGGCAAGGCTTCATCCAAAAGCCTCATATGAAAATGTGAGCACTCTAAAAGTACCTGGTCGAACGGAGATCGAAAGATTGCTTTGTGAGTTTTTAATTAAAGTACAAATGCTTGTATTCACTCAATAAAATGATGTATCTTTTGTAGTCAAAATGACCAGAAATTAGAGATGATAGCTCTCCGCTTCGTACTTATGAAACACTTCAACTTTTCCAGTTCCACAACTCATTTTTAATAAAGTGTTACATCGGTTGACTTGTTTGCTCTTGCCCATGCTTGACTATAAAACTACTTTGAAGTGAAAATGAGTTCAAAATCAAGTCAAAACTGCTAGAAGTTGATATGAATGAGAATTGATAGGAAAGGAGGATGCAGAAGTGAAAATGTGAAATTACAAACTTCAGAATACGAGTTAGTAACGCATTTTAATAAACTCGAATGATGTGGCGTAACAAATTTGCCAACTGTAGACATATAAAATTACTACTGTTTTCGAGCAAGACTTAGTAATTTATTTTTATTACGAAGCCAGAATCAAACAACTCCCTCTAAATGACAAATGGTATTATATAAGAACATAATCCGTGAGCAGACTAATTAATGCAAACCACACAAATGACATTATCCGTTTTGAAGTGGGCCCTCCTCTTACCAACATCGGTACTCAGCGAACTTGACGGTTCGAATAATACAAAGGCAGTTAACGTTACGACAATCATTCTAAAGTCTAAAGGCTTTATTAAAGTTTCATTTGGACAATGAGTGCTCGAGAAAATGGAACTAGAAGGGTTGGCCATGGCTATAGGTTGAGCCCTTGATACTACATACTAAAATGTTCGGAACTGGATTTTAGGACGATTCAAAAAATGGAACCACGCCTGACGATATTATTTAGTACTCAAAGTCGACAACAAAGCAAAAAAGTTTGTGTTGTACTTTGTGAAAGTATTTACAAAGTTTACGTTCATTCCTTCGTAGTCGTCAACATAATTTTAATAAAATTTCGTTTTTCCATTTTAGAAACGTGTAGAGGAGTGGCAACCACCAGACCGCCACCAAAACCAGAAAATGTAAACTTTGTTCGTAAATGACATACGACGGCTACTGCTTTTACTATCAGCCTAACAAAACATTGCAGTGCAACGCGAGGGTGCTGACTAAATTTGTCCTGAAATTTGGTAAACCTACTTTACATAAAAGCTGGTGCAAACTTCATAACGAGCTGTGATGGACAAACTTAGAGTTCATCGAAGAACATGAGAAGGGCGCATTGAGAGTGGAATTATTAGAACCGGAGACGGCGGAGACTGATTATACACATTCCGATAAAAATGTGTTTATGAAATGCACATTAGGTATGCACATTTTATTACAGCTATTATGAAGATTGGAGCAAGTTCCGTAAAAAAGTTTCTGAAACGACTCATTCAACTCAATATGCATTTAACAAAGAAGAATGACGAAAACAAGAAATTGTGTCGTCTCGTCATTGCTAACGTGGAGAAAGATATATAATGAAGAAGAAAATAGTAAGGAAGACAGCAAGAAAAAGAGGCGGCAGTAAAACTCAAGATCCGTGACAAATCCTTTGGAAAGTAAGACAGAGAGCTTACTTGAGCTGACTGCTGGAAAACCTGGCTAGTGGAGAGCTCGGACCTCTTTTTATTATTCACGCAGAGAAAAGGTAGTCCTGAAGAAGTATCGGACCGACTAAGAGTGCAGACGATAGATGATAAGGCCTTTTCCGTTGAACTGACAGCGACGTAATACCAACAAAACAACAAAGTCTTTATAACTTACAACCTTTGACATGGCATGTTTGTTCTTATTGTTAGAGAGCGTCCTCTTGACTGGCGCCAATTATATCTGTGTTTCTTCCACTACTCATCTCACAATAAAATATGCGTTTATGAAGTGGAAGCAAATAAAATCTCATATGCCTAACAATTCTGATACATCCTCAAGTAAACTTCAGCTTCAGAATAAAAAAGGATTCGTTAATTAGTTCGCTCATAAATAAATGCAATAAATTCCTTTCCTTTTAATCATTGTCATTATTTGAAAAGCATGCAACTGAGCAAATACTTTAATCAATTTATGCTCTTGCTTCAATATCCTTACTGCAATTTGCTTATGACAAGAGCTTTCTGTAACGATCCTAATTGGAACTGTGACAATAAATTCGTTAATCCTCTTATGGAATGCTTGAGGATTTGTTTTCAAATCATCACAACGCAAAAATTGTTACTAGTTCCTGCGAATTGATTATACAATTTCTTCTATATAAAAAATTCAGAGCTGCATTTTATACATAACCCATTTGATTTTTATATTTTTACCTTTAACTCACATAAAGTCCTACACCAAATACAAAATCGTAAACAATAGGACCGTTCAGGCGAATCACCGCAATCCAATTACAGGAATTTGTTGTGGCGACATTATTAACAGGTCTGACTGATTTCCTTTGTGTAGTGAACTTGGATGTAAAAGTAACCTTTTAGCACGTTACCAAGAAAATATTTGCTTTGGCTTTGTATATTCACACATCTGACCTGACGCGTTTTATTCCAGCGTGAAATAGCTCACAGCATGAATGTGACTTTGTTTGCAGCTGGCGTTCGAATTTTCTTGTCGTCACAGATTGCAATGACTGCATACATTTATTTATCTCTTAAGAAGATGAGCTCATTTCACTGCACAGTCACACAATCTACTTTCTATTCTTAATATTGAAACACACATCGTATGTATACACTGCATTAAATATAATTGAAAAGAACTCTGCAAATATCTCTTTTTAGACACAGGAGCCTATTTTTTAGAGTTGTGGGGTGCACATCATTGACAGCGATTCTAACTCTAGGTGCACAGACACAGAAACACAAAGGAAGGTAAAAACGCGCTTAATACAGAAAAATGTACGAAGTATTAGTGAACGTAGCGGCTGGTGAAAATTATGCACATTTGTTTACTGTATAGCTAAGATTATAATTTTTATGTTCTATTGTATATTTACAAGCACAGCAGCAATAATTTTTTCACACAAAAGAAAGAACCACGAGTTGGAGAGTTGAAAGATATTTGCGTTGGTGAAAGAGTGTGCGTATTTTAAAGAGTAATAATGGGAACGCCAATGACAGCAGCCAACAATAATACGTATCTCATTCCAATCTAATAAAATGTGTAGGTAAAGATATATTTATTCAGGTATGTAGTGAAAGATAATTTTCATGGGAAACACCACAAAAGAAAGGCAAAATTGGATTCTGAAGCACAGTAACCGAAAAGAGAAAACTACAAAGGCTTTTCAATATATTCCACCTCATGTGCTTTCTATTTTCTTTTCCTCTCGCTTTTGATTCTTTTTGTTCTTACCATTGCTCCCTTTTATTATTTTCTGTGTATAATTTTATGCGGGGAACGTGTACCTCTGGCCTGGCTCACATCGACTGTCGCAAATTCTGGCTGTGAAAGTTGGAGGAGCCTGAAACGGAACTCAAAGAATGAAGAAGAGAAAAGATGAGTAAAGCAACGGCGGAGACACACAGAGAGAATGTGCTTATTCTGCTCCTTTAGTCCTTCTTTCCGTAAACCAGGTCCAACGAAGGAGTGAACGCGAGATGGGAAAAGGCTTGGTAGCGAGTAGCGATGCACGAGCATCATATAGACCATGGTAGTAGGTAGTGGTGGCAGCATGCTTCACAGAGACATTCAAACGCACATGACATCTAAACATAGGTCTTTACTTTAGGCACATTACTTGGGCACTTTTGTGTTTCTCGGTGAAAGTAAAACTCGCACTACGGCAGCAGGAGAACCATACACCATGACGGACCACTTTAGTCGCACTTTTGCTGCCAGATCCACTACCAATGTAGGGTGGCAGTGGCAGAATGAGAGGGAAAGTGTGGTGAAAAGTAGGTTTTCGGTTGTCTCTTTAACTCTGTATTACGTATATAGCTCCACTGCGCCTCTTCCTTTTTCCTTTTCGTGAATGTCAATATTCTTTCTTTTCTTTCCTCCTACCGTTTCTGTCTGATGAGAAATTTCGAAGCAGCTTTCCCCAGAAATCTACACGATTGTTGTAAAAGTCAAACCAAGTAATTTTAGCCGCTGCTGCTAGCTATAAGTATACATTATACTTCGCACTACGTCTAAACGATAAAAAACAATCAACGCAATCATCATTGGATCTCGGTCAAATGTACTCGGCGACACAAAGAAAGCATCAACTTTAGATGCCTGCATGTTATGTACCTTTTGTCATTGTAGCTGTTCAATCGTTTTTATCTTTGTATACTTTAATACACGAACAAAAAGGAATACTTAGAAAGTCTGACTTACATTTTCACTGTTTTAAAATGAGAACATTGTTCCGTGAAAGAACTCTATCGTGTCATAGTAGTCGTAATAGTAATTTTCAGATAGAAGAGTGAGTGAGAACAGAACGTTTTTTTTCACAGGACACTTGCTGAGAGATCGAATATGCAATTCGGGCTTTAACCTAGCCTCTAAGGTTTTTTGGAAGGGAGCCAACAATAAACCAATAACATTAATACAATCGCAATGAAAAGCACACTACTATTGTCAAGTTCACAGAAATGTGTTTTGTTGCTCATATAAAAAGTTACTTCAGTACACAATATGTATCTTTAAACATAAAAAACTAGAATATCTGCATTTTTAATTTAATGCCTCTTCCTGGTATTTTGAAAGTGCATATTGTGGAACAGAAATGTGGAAGAAGTGGAAAGAAAAGGTAGAGAAAATCTATAAACTTCAGCTACATTAATCTTTTTAATAGCTCTTTTTCAGTTTTCTCCGAATTAAAGGCACGTCAATATTCAATATCAAATGTCGATATTCCCATAATAATGAACATTAAAAGTTTCTCTTTTATCTTTATTATACCATGAACAAAAGATTTCAAACTATTGGTCTAATGTTAAACATTTTTTATAATTTCCATAAACCAAGTATAAGTTATGGAAGGCTGTTCCTACAGAATGTAGTAGATGGTTTCAATTTTTAAAATTCTACGATCATCATTTTATAGGAGTGACCAGAAATAAAAAATATCGACTTTATTTATTTATGCAAAAGGTCACATTATCAGTTGATAAAGTTTCTACAAAAATCTAATCATTACATAACTCGTGTAAGAATTAGTTTTTAATCCGAATTTTAAATTAGCAGTGCTTGAACATTGAACTTCCGCTCAAGATTACCAAATGAGAATTTCTAATATTGTTTTATAACTCCAAACTTACTTCTTTCATACTGGAGTTTCGGAGAAAAGTTTAAATACGGCTTTTTCTAACCATGTGTACTATGGGCTGTGAGATTGAAAGAAGATGAGAAGATAAAGTTTTAAAACAACACTCGGGAAATCGTGTCGAAGGAACATGTTTGCAGAAGAGAGGATAAGTGTCTGTGTAAACATTACAATTGTAAACGAAAGATGCAAGATACGATATCAAGTCAACTGTGTAAAGAAATACACCTCGTTCCAATGAACTCATTAATTTTTGTAGGAGAGAAAGCAGCACACAACATTATAAATATTGCATTTTATTCGCCGTTAGTTGAAACAGTTTTAATTTTCAGCATTTTCCCTCCTATACTGAGGGTAAGGAAAGTTGCACTTAAGAATTCAAAGTTGACGTTGACAACAAGGCATGACACAGGCAACGGTTAGGTATAAGTAAACAGAACGACTGCTTGCATAAAATCTCATATTGCAGAAAATTACGCCAGGTACTTGAGTACATTTTGTGGCCCGCTTCGCTATCTCTATCACTCAGAGACGAATCAGCAATGTGGTTGTGATGCGGAGGACGCTAAGTACTCGTAATGTGCCGATTAATGGGAGTGATGTTCTTCTACATATACGTTGGTAGTCAACGGCGTGCATCTAAAATGAACCAGTCCATGAAGCCGCGTCCATTGTGTTTTATGGCTTTCTCCCTTGTGTTGGTTCTGCAGGACAACGAGAGGGAAAGCGGAGGGAGATAAACAAGGAACGCGTCATAAATAGAACAAAATGGAAAATACATCTAGGTCAACTTTTTATCTTGAGAGAAAGCGGAAAACACTTGAGAATCCGCGAGTAAATACGAAATACAGATTGAAATTGACGTTCTTGAGAGTTTTCTTAGCACGCAAGCAGAAAAACAGAACTAAAAGAGGTTTTCCAGTTTTACTTCCCCACACCCAGTAAAATAAATAAAGCGGACCACACATTACATTACCATCATCATGGCCAATCTCGCGTCCTTTATTCAATTGAAGTCCTTTCACTTTCAACCATTTCTTTGTTCGAGTCGCGAATGAAATCTGTAACAAGTTTAAAATAAAGAGTTCACGGAGACAAAGAAAAGCAAAATTATATAAGGTAATGCATGTATAAAAATATTAAATCTAATACTTTAAACAATCTGACATGACAAGTCCTTCTACTTTTTAACAACTTTGTCTGTCCTTTTTCTTTGCCTGTTATAGTAATAAGAAATTTACTTCGTACTCTGGTGTCTGGAGATTGTACTGCAACTGCAAATTCTGTGCTCACGCTGTGATTTTCGTAGTTTTTATTATTTGATACCATTTTTCAGTATGATGTTGACAAACAGAATCAAAGGGAACCTAAGGGACGCATGTGACTGTGTCCTAGTTCAAGAATATTTTCCTAAAAAAAAGGCGTATGAAATTCTGCAAGATTTGGCATTGGGATAAGGGATATGGGCTCGCCTTCAACGTTCATCTTTCAAAATCAGTTGGTAGTTGGTAGTGAAACGTTTCTGCTTTTTTTACCTTTTTATCATGAAGTTTTTTATCTTCTTTTGAAACACTGAAAGGTTGGAGTAAAAAGTGTAACTACTTCATTTTTTCTCCTCTCAGAAGGAAACGGAATGTTCGTACTTTAAGAAGGTTCTGCTTGGAAAACAACAAAGTACAAAAAGAAATTGAAACAAACAGGACATGATAACCATTTTTGTATGCGGACATGCATTCTGAATGTTTATATTGACTCTATATTTATAAATAAATATGGGCTTACAATTTAAACTGGGCGAGGGGAAAAGCAAGAACGCGTACAAATCCAACTCTGCATTCTAATCCTTTTTCTTTTCACTTTCTTTCCCATCTTACATATAACTTTGTCCGTCTACGCATTACACCACTTTCTCTCAGCCTCAATATTTTCGTTCTTAGAAAAGTTACTTTCTCTTTTTTTCATTCATTGAATTCTCTCGACTTATTACGGTGAACTGCAATCCACTCCGTCGTCACAACCGTGCTTCCATTATCCTTTTACATAGTTTCAACTACCTCATCTACCCTTTTGCCGCTTATGTGACTGAAACATAAAATGACAGCGATAATATTTCTTTATTTCCACACAAAAGAGCACGTGGATCGCTTCCAGATGCTAGCTTTCTAACAAAATACTCATTTTGATCAGTCGGGGGACTTCTGAAAACACGTTTGTAAATATTATTTTCTCAAAAGCATCCATCCGTAATGGCCATTTTAATGAAGAAGGAGCTGGATTTATATACACTAAATCGCCACTGTTTCAGATCATTTTCTCTTTGAAAGATTTTGCATTTCGTTCAAACGCTCTTATTACATTCTGATTTTATAAAACTGGAAAGATGAACCTGCAGGCTCTAAGGCTAGCTAGGGTTGAATAAAGGCAACTACAAAAACACATCAAAGCGACTAGAAAATGTAATTGGTTTTTATATTCAAGCCGAAATCCTTCTAACATTATTCAGTAAATGCGGTGCTGGTGCTTCAAATATTACAAAATAGACATTTAAGGCTGCATTGCAGAGTGTCCAAATGGAATCTACTTACTATGAAGATAAAACGCTTATTTTTTCTCAGCTTATTCTCCTCGTGTTTTCACAGCTTTTAGAAAAAAGAATCACCGGCCAACTCTTATCCTTATTGTTATGAGGGGTATAAACTATCCGGTAGGCATTGAGACCGAGACATGTGAATGAGATGATTACTTTGAAAAACGTCATTTTCTCCAGAAGAAACTAATGCGAGGAAACTTCTCTTTCCTTTCAAAGAGAACAAAGAAAATGGTTGTATTTGGCGATAGTCGAATCATAAAAACTTGTCATCAAATATATGCCTTCATAAATTCTCTTAAAAACTAGGGAGTCATAAACGACATGGCACTTTGGCTTCGAAACCTAGTAAATTATGATGGCAGTATTTTATTGTGGATAATCGTTGAGTTGTAAAGTAAACTCTGAGTTGTAATCAGCTTTCACAGTACTCATCATCAAGTACAATGTTCAAGCACCTTGAGATTGCATGATTAGGGAACTAGTTTAAGTCAGTTTTTACCTGGAACGACACAGCTGCTGCACACAATGAAGCATTATGTAACTTTGCTTTTGGCCATTGGCAACCATGCTTGCTGAAAGCGTGCAAACAAAGAGATGCTTTTTACAATACCTCACTACAATGTTTTGCGGAAAATTGAGTTGAAACATAGAAACGGGGTTTGGTTTGACAGAACTAAGATTTTGATAAAATTCAAAATCACATCACACCCTTGATTTGTAAACATTACGGGAAAGTGGCAAGCTAGCAATTTATTTCAAAGCGGACAAACAAACGCTTGAAACAAAAGCTTGACAGTAAAGAGTTTATCGAATCGTCAAAGGAATGGAAACACAAACACATTTCGTAAGCAGCACACAGTCAAAGAGCATTAATGCATGTCGTTATTACTGACAAAAAGTCCATTCCATGTACACCGACCGACATCTCTGACGACAAAGCACAAAGTTCTAGCCCAGGTTCTAGTTCACTTCCTCAACTATTGCTAGAGGACTAGAACTGCTCCTCGAAAACTAAGAAAGCTTCTAGGTAGTACGAGAAGTAAAGCCGAAACCGAGTGAAAGTAAACCTTTCTCCCTAATTGCTTGTAAATGGTTAAATGTTATATTTGTAGTCGACTGGTTGGATAGTAATTAAGTTTTTTATGATCGTTTGTGTTCATTTAGTCTTAATCTTTAGCACTGATCTTTTTATATTGTTCACAGATCAATGAAAATTAATTAAAAGTTGAATGAGAAATTCTGTGTATGTAATATTTTCTTCATTTCTAAATGAATCAAAAGTTGAGACTTATCTTTGAAACTCCCTCGTCAAAAAAAGAAATTAAAGTATTTCATTAATAATATTCTGACAAACGGTGTGGGCATAAAACATAAACTGCAACTTTGCATCCGTTTGATTTCGGTTGAATGGGTACGAGTCTAGTTAGTTAGAGATTGATGACGGGTGCCTGCCTATTAGGAGTCTTAATTTAAGACTGCTTGGGCTCACATTTTTAACGGGTAATACCCCAGTACTCACTAGGCAAATAAATAAGCACGTATCATTAAAAAATAAACGTTAGATAAACAATGTCGTTGGCAGATTGACGATAAGACCCGTATTGAAAATTATCAATTATTATGTCGTATTTCCTCTATTAAACCTATTTACACATAACCCAGGGCTCAGAAGCGAAATTGGAGCAAAATAAGTGGATTTCTAACTTCAGATATTCATTACTCTTCTATTAAATTTTAGCGATGGTTAAATTAAAACTACATAATCATAAAGCCGAAATCCAAAAATTTATCCTGTATAATTATTTATTGTGACATATGATATATGTAATGTGATAGAGGAAATTCCGGGTCACAATTTAACTGCTTCAGTCGCATAGCATAAGCAATGAATTTTGCGGGACTGTCGCTTGACTTATTCGAAGATATGAGCTTCTATTGTACCTTTTCTTCACTGGAAGTGGGCTTCCAAACGAGGTGGGTTTATATATACTTGGGACTGCATGGGTTTAAAATGAGGGAATTACTAATAATATGTCAAAGACAACGTCGTTTTGTATTCGAGACTCTAATCCCAGAGCAAGATAATGAGATAATGACATTTTTGACATCTTTGCCTTTCAAAAATTGAGATGAAGATTGCCGTACGCTTTCCATCTTTTTGATTGAAGGTCCTTTTATTGTTTGCTTCGCATATGCTACTAAATAAAGGGAAAATGACTGATGAAAGAAGTTCCCAAATTATGTGAAGGCCATAACTCATTTCTTGTGATCTGGATGCTTTCACGCGAAATGACGCGAGAATTAGAGTCAGAGTCAGACAGTACCGTCTTCATATCATTCAGCTCGATATCGTATTTACAAATGACGAGTGTCTGATGAAATATTTAGCCAACCTCCTAAGTGAAGGAAGGAAGCGAAAGAAATCGTGAGTGAATATGATATGGAGGCATGGAAGACTTACAATGATCAATGTTTTCTCTAATTTCATTGTACCACAGTTTTACAATAATTTGTTAGCGATATTATGAATAATATTTTCCCCACACAAGATAAAATGCAAAATAAACTCTCTCAGAATTATATCTTTCCAAGAATGCAAGGTTAGCACATCCAGCTTTTCCCATTTCCATCGACATTCTCAACATACATATCATCTCATCCATCACTGTCTCTGACTAGAGCAACCTATCATTTCATGAGGATGGCATTTCTCTTGTTATAAATACATTTAGCATGTAAAGCCTCAATTGTGTTTTAAAACGCTATTTCACTTCCACAGATAATAACACTCATTTCAGATTAATATGCCTGCTTTTTCAAAAACATGGATAGAGTGAGGGAGAAAACGGGTTGTCTCAAGTCGCGCCATCGAATAAAAAATTTACTGTTTTGTTTCAAGAAACTAAAAAATATGTTCAGTCACGGAACACCAAAATGACTTTACTTTTATGCATTTTCATAAAAATTAAACAGGGCTTCTTGACGAAGAGTACCACAGCAGATGTGCAGACCGCTGTTGCTGAAAAATCGACCCTTAGTACCAACACTCGCTAGCGTCAGACATAGTTTGTTTTCTTGCAGTTGCAGTGGCTACATTTGGACAATCTGCATTTCCTACTCACACTCAAAGTCACAATAATATGAAATTGCGACGGGTACAACGACAACGTGCCCAGTATTATTACATCACACTCGTAAAAGAAACGAAAATGAAATGTGGCGGCCAAATGACGATGTTAGCTCTTGCAAATGGAAAAGATTGAAGCAGAAATTGCAGCAAACCTTATTTCGTAGGATGAATTATGAGAAGTCATCATACTTTTTACTTTATGAACGATCATTTGTTAGTTATTATTATGAAAAATGAAACAGATTTTGCCCGCTCCATGCAGCATTTGTTTTTGGCTCCAGAGCAAAAGCAATATAACTTGTAGCAATGTCCTATCTCTGTAAACTTGATGGACATTTCCTGGCAATCCTTTATGAAAAATAAATCAAATAAATCCTTATTAATCCCTCTTACTTCCACCTTCCACAGCGTAGTGTCCTTTGACATTTGTCCGTTAGTTACGCTTGCAGTAGCAAAGTCGGACCGTCTCGTGTTTTCTGGAGCAAGTCACACTGAAGATAATGATAATGGTGTACTCTCGTTAAACTTATTTTGGCCTTTCAGTCAACCACAACTCCTTCCACAGATGTAAATCTACAATTTTCTTTTGTTTGAAACGGGAAATGAGAGGAAAGGGGAAGAAAAAAATTATGTATTAAGATTAGATAGAGACGAAGCGACGCGAGTAGACTATGCTGAATGAAAGGAGTCCAATGTAATAACTCGCCAGCTGTCTGGAAGAAAGAACAAAGAAAAAACCAGAGGAAATCACGGTTCGTCTTCGACAGTTTGTCAGTGATTTGTCTAGCACAGTGCCCGGAGAAGATGAGAGGACGCACATCTCCCACCCATATAACTTTCTTGCTGTTGTAAACTAACCATTATTCTTTCAATGTAAAAGATTGATGAAATTTTGGTAGCCGTCTAAATGCATGACAAGAGAGAAAGAAAACTGCTTATTGATCACGGAGTTTTGCGTTTCTGGTGGAGTTACATTGCTTTTTTGCTTCCCCCGAAGGAGTGATTTGTTCTTCTGCTGCCCAATGTTACGCTCATAAAATATCACTTGGCAATTTGACAATAAAAAGAAAGCAGACGAGTTATTTTGCTGAGTGTGTAAGTAAAGTGGAATCGTACCTCGTTTGCTTTCAATGTCAGTGGCAATTCCTTCCACTAGTCAATACAATATAGTCAAGGCATGAAATTCGCTGCTTGTTATACGAAGCATGTCGCATTGAAGACCCAACTTGAAGGAGACAGCAATTGTCGAGAGGAAAATTGAGCACGTCCTTCTTTTTTATTTCATATGCTCAGACTTCATATTCCCTTCATCATCAGCATCTCACAAAGAACAATAAAACGGAGAGAAAGGGAAAATACCGCTTCAAGATAAATTCAACATTTTTTTACTCAAAGAATCTGATACTCGTGGCGTCCGGGTCCACTTGTGTTTTAAAAAAATCTCGTGACATTGAAGAAAATCATCATTTCGCCAATCCATTGTATTGTATGCTTATATTAAATTTAAAATCTAACAATCGTGATTCAGCAAAGAAAACGAGTTAAATGTACTGTGACCTACTGTAATCTTATAAAATACGTGGCAACGTGGCCTGTGTATTCTCTTCAAATTGTCCATGTTGATTCTATCTGCTCAGGGCATCCATCGTTCTAAATAAATGGATAAGACTGAAAATCATTTATTGGAAGAGACGCCACCAGTGTGTAATGCCTAAACTTTCAGGGGTAAAGTGTTCATCCATACATTTACATTGTAATCTAACTGAAATTGTTACTGCTCCATGTGGCATATGCAATTTGTAGGTATGTAAAGTTTGCACAGTCAGTGAAGCGGTAGTTGTTTTTATTACTGCTTCTTTCATCGCAGCTTTTTTGTAAATTTCGCGACGTAAATTTTCACTTTAGCAATTGGCATTGACAGTGTCACTCGAGCCTTCCCTTGCAGTTAATCTTCAGAAAGACAGTGTGAATGAAAATCCCAGCCCAACTCGTAAAATGTGTGTTTCCTAACAAAAAGATTGTGTGGTACAAAAGGATATTTTTTAGTTAAATTACTCAAGTGGAAAAAAGAAAGTATACCTTTGAGATTATGGGAAATTCGCATTTTGCTGACATGATGAGATAAAAAGGGCTGCCGAATCCAACTTCTAAGATTTAAACCTGCTTTATATTTATTTTGCATTTATTGTCCTCCCGTCTTATATTTTTCTTCTCAAAATGTATTTTATCATTCTGGAGAACAAACGAAAGTTCAGACATTCCACTACAGAAGTCTCATAATTTAATGGGGAGTGCTTTATAAATGTCCTGCATTTCTTGTCTGCTTCCTCAAATGATATCATCTTAAAAAGAAAGTAGACGACAAAGTTGGTTTGTCTACCCAACAGAGAAGTGTACACGCTCACTTAATGAAATTCTAGAATTCAGTGAGAGACCCTAAATTAAGTCGAAAATATAGTTTCAGTACACACCAGTTGTGTTGTACATATATATACATTATTTTACACCGCAATAACCATTCTAGATATTTTACATGCACTTGTCTCCCTCCAGTTATTCTCATTCTCTCATATTTATTACGACAAGACAAGTCAAATCCCGAGGGATGTCACTTCTTCCGTGCTTGATGACCACAATGATCAGGAAATAGAAAGCAGAACAGCCTCACCATTACACTGCATTTCCAATTCCAAAAGATTCATCCTCCTAATCTCTCACTGTTGTTTGCCCGTTTCTGTTGTACTAACTGCCGATGCCAGTGGCACAAGTCAATAAAACTGTGTATGAAATCTTAACATTTTCTTCTTGTAATATTCAATCAGCAACTCGCCATCTTTACTAGCAAATAACATAGTTCATATTCCATAAGCACTGATTACTTCCTTAGGATTGCCAATTTCCCAGCATCCAAAAATGAATATGAAAGTAAATATTATAAAATTTACTTTGTAACAAAAATTGTGATTCGCATAGCAAAGTAAGCAGATTCGCCTAGAAATGATAGTCATGCAAGAGCCAGGATTTTTACTACATAACTTTGATGTTTGTGAGGAAACCAAAAATAAAATTAGGTGGCGTGGCGTAAGTTCACTGAATAAATTCTACTTACATATTTCTACTTTCTGTATACATATTTCACCCCCAGCAGAATGTGTATAGTAACCACTTCATGAATGTTTCATGAGTTTGACATGCAGACATGCCTGACTTCTTAATTCACCTCTGAAACCAATGTTGGCGACACTTCGCAAAATCTTCAAATGGAGTGTCATCTGCTTTCACCCGCAGCAATATTCATTCTGATTCACAGTATGGTATAGTACTATTGAAATTCGCCTACATTATTTTCAGATTAAATAATAGAAGTTTAAAGCATTTTTGAAAATGTTCATCATTTTTGCCGTGTCTATCTGAGATAAGGATTAGTAGGTAATGTGCAATAAAACTCATACTCAACTCTTCATATCTAAGCTTAATAAAAAAGAAGCAAAAATGTTACTGTTTAGACTTACAAAGGCCAATTAACAAGGTGATGTGATGATGCATAAAGTAGGAAAATTGTGAATTTTTTTGGGGGAAAGTAAAGAAAGTACAAATACTAGTACATATGTACCAAGGTATATAGATATACTAATGATATGTACTATATACATATAAAACAAAAAATCAACAAGACATTCCATACACAATGGAGATGGTGAAGAATATTTATCTGTATTCGTTCTTTGGTTACAAGATACAAAAACACACTGCTTTTGTTGCTGTAATAGTTTATGTGCAGTTGCAGTGTCAAAAGTAAGAAATAAACTGATGTACGTTATACCGTTAAATATCGTTCCCAACTTCTATGGCAGTGGGCTTTGTTGTTTTTCTTTACATAAACTCATACGTGTGTACTTTCGATTATCCTAACGCTACACACTACAATGACAATCTCGTTATTTTTCTGCTTGTTCCATTTCCCAAATCCATTGGATTCTTGGCTGAAGGATGTGCAAAGGAAATATGAACTTCAGTGACAAACAAAGCTCGTGGAAAATACATTACGAAAAAAATGATACGTGTCAGTTGAGTGAGAAACGCGAAAATAACTTGGGACTCGGAGGAAAGGAGATTTTCCTGCAACTGTAATACACTGAAAAAATAAAGATAACAATTGATGTGACGAAGGAGAAGAAAGACAAAACTGAGCGATAAGTTATATGTACCATCTTTTGTTGCTTTCATCTGAATACTGCATCATATCTTTGCTGCTTTCAAACTACAAATAGAGCAGATGAAATTGTGAGCAGACGAGTGGAAAATAAAGATGACAAGCAAGCTCAAATCCCCTTATGATTACATACATTAGGTGACAACGAACTATTTTCTCTGTGTGTGTGGGATGCGTTTTATTCATTTCACATGCTCTCCAAATGAAGCGAAACTGTCAGAGTGAAAGTTGAAAATTGTGGTATGTTTTGTTGACCAATGATTCTGCGACAGGTTAATAAATTTGGGGTTGCTGATTTGTTTTTTTAGTTTGAAAGCAGCATATATTTGGAGTAATTACAAAAACGAATATTTATAAAAACGAAATTTTCAACTTCTTGTTTGTAAAGATGACTAAATAATACCCCAAAACAACCAAACACAGACATAATTTGAATTTGAAAATATATAGTACTCCGAGGGTTTCAGATCAAACCACACGTAAAACATGGTTTCAAAATGACATGGGATAACAAACGACAAAATTGTCAGAAATATATTTATTACGCCTGATTAGATGACGACGGGCGGTTTTGAAGTTCTGTAAGGAGAATAGCGTGCACCTCTAAAACTTTCTACCATCCTGTTCCTGTATATTTTACTCTTTGCAGACTGAGAGTCTCAGTCTGAGACGCTTATTTTATTATACGCTTATATTTTATATATTATTTATTTTATTCAGTACAAGGGGCAAGTAAATCCCCAGAAAAATGTCAACATTACTACTTGATGCATTACATAATAATCGTACTTACGGTTATTTCACTGAGTTAAGCAACTTAAGATAGTTTTACCTAAAATCGCACAATACAGTTTCAATAAAATGTAAACAGGTATAAAGTATTTCGTAAGAAATTCGGGAAGTCTCGCGTCTGTCAATTTATAAGTACAATAAATTCATTACAATTTCTATTGCATTGTATATTAATTCAAATAAATTGTAAAGAGCACATGTATCAGTAAAGTAAATCAAAGAATCAACCTGGAAATCTAACGATAAGTGTAAAATCCAGTCTGTGTGTATTGGTATCTTTCGTCACTCATTTCGTTTTTTCTCGAAAAGTTCCATGAAACTATATATTTCTAAATATTTCATGCATCAATAATTCACGATGATTACATCGAAAAAACGACGAGCCATTCTAGGTTTGTAACAGATTAATTCTACGCCAGTTTGTTGTTCCCAATTACTGGTAATTATTCTTTGTTAGTATTTGAGACAGCCTATTTGTGGCAGACAATTGTATTGTGTACGTTCCACCAATCAATCCAATGACGTCCTCATTTCCTCCACCGAGCATTGCACTTTCAATTAAGAAATCAAAATAAACTCTTTTAAGCTATACCAATACCGAGAAATCCCAACTTGGGAGTTTTACTTAAGTAATGGTACCACCCACAGCTAATTGTTGGTAATTTGTAGGATCGTGAACACATTGAAATGATTGAATAGTAATACAGAAAATAATTTGATTGTACTACGCTTTATTTATGTCTCAAAACTCCAGACAAACCAACCAATAAGTATTGATAGTAATCTTTTTGCTCGCAATTAATGAACGGTGATTTTCTCTGAACAGTTCCGACAAATATAATCAAGTTAAAATTGACAATGAAAGGTTGCACTGTGATTCGCCTCTCTCTCTATCTTCCTTTCTGGTATTATTGTTCTGACATTGGATTTCCTTTTCGTGATATGGCTCATAGCATTTGAAAGACTTTTCCCTTCTTACGTTCAATAATACAATAAAGACAAAATCATAAATAAGAATCTATAAATTACAGTTCATTATTATTAGTTCTCCATTTTCCTCTTTATGAAGGTTGGCTAACATCTTTCTAAAAATGTGTAGGTTGAACACGCGTGTACATAATTATTATCAAGTGGGCCTACAAATTGTTAGAAGAAGAGATAATATGGTTTAAGTCTATAATTCCAACAACAATTGACTCCATTCCGTAAAAATCTGTACTTCCAGAGCTTGTTTATTTGCCAAATTAAATTTAATGGGAGAAACTTTAATACCACTTTATTTTCTAGTCACAACATTAATGCAACTGTCAAGAGGATTCAAAATATGGTCGAAACAATCTAAAAATCCAGTAAACAACTTGAACAAGCTCAAATCTCTTTGTGCCCACAACACAATCTGATTTCAAAATGCCAATTATTTTTTGTCTGAATAACTTTAACTGGGAATCATTTACAGGTACTGGCTGGTTCTACATAGTTAGGCGTGACTCGCGTGACCTTTAACGGAGCAGAATAAACTGACCCGACAATAAACCGAATAAAGATGTAGTCGTGAACAAGTTATGCCCTCATGGTTTTAAAAAGCAAAAACGCATAGTGGGGTTTTCAATGAATGGAGCTTTATTTTATTAGATACATATTATATAGACTATATTCCTTGATTAAAACCCGAATTGTTCAAAACCCCAACCCAAAAATAGGGTAAAACCCCATGGGTTTTCGTTTCTTTGTTGTAAAGATCTCCGCCTAAATATATAACTGTATGCAATTTGCCATCATATAGAAACAAAATTTAGAAAGTCTTGAACAATAACTAGATACTAGGTTCAGATAATGACGATGAAAGAAATAGAGATGTGGTGGACCCCGGTTCAGTTACACAATTGAAATAAATTACTGTCGGAAAACAAAAGCAGCACAACTTACAATGTTTACTTAGATTCACACAATAATGGCTGAAATAACAAACCGGGTACGGTGCATATTCATGTGTGAGGAGCGAAATGCTTCAAGTGATACAAAATGTACAAATTACGAATAATGTTGGCGAAATATAGACATGGTAAATTTTAAAATAAAAGCAGCCAAAATTGTTACGAGAAAGATGAATGATCATTTTGAAATAAATACATAAATCTCAGTGGACTTTTCGCTTTACTCTTACTCCATTCATGTGAATTATGGCGAAAGATAAGTCAGAATGTTTAAAGAGTTTAGAGATGCGAAGTGAAAAGTAGACACTTGAAGAAATTAATGAACATGATAACCACGATAACCAAGCTACATGCATAAAACATAAATGAGTGGGTGCAATTGTCATTCAAAGTAAAGCCAGCTGAGGTAATAACAGTAAGCAAAAATGTGGCTATGAAGTAAAATTGGTAAAATACATAAACCGTGGAACACATTAATGCCTATTGTGTACTGCATGCTGCAGATCAAAGAAAAAAATAACTCAGACCGCAACTTGTTTGTTCAATGAAGCCAATTAATTATTATTGCTTTGTATTAAATAAATCGTAATCGTAGCAGAGTATTAAAAAGTGCACGTCTATAGCGTTTTAGTACTTTTCAAAGCGGAATTTCATAGTTTGTGCAGCCTAAGGGTTAATGATGCTCTATTTTTATTTCGTTTGGCGAGTTAATTAAGTCAGAGGCACATACTTTTATTTTCTTTTTTTCATGCTTTTATTCATTGTGTTCTTCACAACTTGTGAGTCACTACTCACTACGATAGTCTGTATACTTTGATGGAAAGAAAAATCCCACAGCATGGCTCCAAAAATAAAAAGTTATTACTCTGATGTGAGGATTCTCGTACTTTCTTTGTGCAGAACAGGCAAAAGTGAGCAAAAATTGTTATCTTCAAACTTTCAGAGGAACTTTAGGAAAAACTAATGTCAAAATAAATGGAACGCAGCATCATTTAATAACCGTTAGCAAAACAGTCTAAGTCTCTTCATTACGCGTACAATAAAGTACATCAGTGTGGCCGTAAACCGTGTCTATTCTCTTGATTTTGTCAGATAAAATTCTGCTTACATGACATCACATTACTGGTTTAATCTCGGCAAATAACAAAAACTGTTTCACTTTAATACTAACCTACATAAAATGAGGAAACCTCACTTTATCGACTTCATTAAACTGAAAAGAGAGTTACTGCAGCAGTTTCTGTTGTAGTTACTGATAACAGATTACCTACGGATTAGGTAAAATGACCAATCAATCTAGCACAATTAACCTTTACGGACGGTAAATTAGAGTTGTTACACTTAACGACAACATGGGATATCAGTAACAAAGAGACCTTTCGTTGCATGGTGAATAAAGAGTGGGAACTTAGTGGGCTCATGGCG
>VYYJ01002244.1:0-22875 GCA_021029165.1 Cyphoderus albinus | reverse complement strand
AAGTGTAGAGTAAAATTATTAGAGCTTCAGCTTATGTCTTCTTTTCACTAGTCACTGAGAGAGAACCACTGGCACAATCATAGCTATACAAAGTACCTTCATTGACTCTGGCAGACGAGCCAGGCAGAACATCTCTGGTCGTCATTCTGTGTGGCGATACTTGTGGTGTGCTGGCTCTGTGGACAATGGATCTTCAGTAAAAGTCGTAGACACTGCATGTCAATGGAACTGATGGGGCACGAAACACCGCAAATAGAGATGCTTTTAGACCTCTAAACTCTGATCAAGAGTTCAGTGCACTTCTTGAACACAAACTCACCTCACACCATTCACTGTTTATTACATTATTGGTATGCTATCATGTACCAAGAATGAATCCTCAGTTGGTAAATTGAAATGGGTGACGAGACGAAACTTTTTCATTTCATTTTTTTGTCAATCCGATTATGCACAGCACAACGTTTTGAAAGCTGTCTTTGAATGAAAGGTGGGAAAGTTGGATGGTGTTCCTGTGACAGAATCATATTGGTTGCAGCCGGCAGCATCAATGTCACTGAAAACATCAACAGGAAAAGGTAAAGAAATGTATGAGTAATGGTGAAAAGTACTTTTACATTTTAGCAACTACGAAATACGGAGACGCGATGATTGTAATAGTAAGTCACGTATAAATTCGGAAAGATGCAACAAGCAATATATCAATTATCTGGAAGACTCCTTTCAGAACTTTCGTTTATGGCCGCTAAATAACAGCTTAGCAATGCTGTAAATAACGAAGATGTACGTGTAAGACAAAGACGAAACTAGCGGAAGATACTGATGCTGTGCTGCCTGTTGATAGGGACATATCCTAAGGGGCTTGATTAATGTACAAGAAACGGAAGTTCTCCAACCTCCTCTCATTTCCTCAATTTCCTCCTCTGTGTTGAGACTCAGTGAAATGGAGGAACTCTCATGTTGCTATACAATTTTGGCAGTATGGAATATTTCGTATGTACTTTTCAACAAGTTACATTTATTTCTCACAAAACATGTATGTATGTATGCAGGAAAATCGGACTTATCCCGGTGACCATTTTCTATGTCAACTGGACATGGACACTTTGTGGGATAAACTTCTGAAAAATTCTGAAACATTCTAGAATATTCCCAAAATTGAATACAAAATCATATTTTTGTTATGCACGTTATTTTATTTGATCAAACCCCAAAATAATCTACTTTATTTGAGATAATGCTCGTCAAGCACACGAAAGGCAACAAAATGGCTGTCTGATAAATGCTCAAAATGCTGATGCTTTTTCTTGTCCAGGAAAGTTATTTAGATATTAGTTAATAAACATTTCAATTATTTATTTTATTCTTACAACCAATTCTTATAATTATACAATCACTCCCTATCACTTGGGTTTACCAGAATTTAGCACAAAACTAGGTCCAAGTGGTCTATTCAGAAACAGAATCGTTGGAAATTGAAAACTACAGCAGGGAAAATTATCACCGGGAAAAGTCCTCAACCTCTATACAGACATGCGAGATTTTTCTCGGCTAGAATAATGTGATCAATGCAATTCGAGACGTTCTCATTTTATCGACTTACTGCTAAGTCGTTCACTCCATATTGAAGCTTTTGAAGTGTTGTTCAAAGGTAAGGAGATAAATGGTATACGGTACTCAATTTTTTGTAATACCGCTATTTAGATACACGGTAAGAAAATTGTAACGGGTAAAATATTTCTATAATGTTAAAATCGATCAGATGGCCACTATAATTTGTCATTTTTCATATTACTTGTCATTTTTGGCACTTTGAACATTCAATCATTTGTACGTTTGTGAAGGTTGGCTCTGGGTTTGTCTAAGCTTTGCCTAATAATGTTTATTCAAGATATAGCTTTTGAAACACATAAATCAATCAACTGTTTGTTCATTGAGGGAGGGAACAAAAGTAGAATAAAAACAGCTCCATACCTTCCAGTTTCAGTTCCAGCAAATGCTGAAACCATTAAATGGAATCAACTAGAACTAAAGCTTTTGTAGGCACTATGGTGTATTTGAATCAAAGAGTGCATTGCGGATACAATTTGTGAAACCTGTACAATGAGTACAAAGACCAAAAATGACTACGAGAGAAGAGTTGAGAACCAGGTAAATGACAGTGCCACAACAAAGGTAACAAAGTCTAAAAACAATATTTTATTATATCGCGGTCCACGGGTGAGAGCTTTTTCTCTCTCTCAATATCAGCAAAGGTGATCAATGTGTTCCTAGGAAAAAAATCTTGATTTCCCTTTGGACTCGAGGCTTTTCTCTGTTATGCAATGCCACTATATGAGCATTGAGTGTTATTTATTCAACGTTGAATTGAATGTCATATTTGTAGGAAAACGTACATATCAATATTTCTTGCCACCCAGGCGTACGGACGAAGGAAGAAGTAATGGCAGTAAACATAGTAATAAAACTGTTTCATTTTTACGCTTAGCTGGATTTGGGAAGAGATAATACGACGTTTGTTGTTTTTCACTTGAGCTAGCGTTAGCTTTGGCTTCGTTATTGGAGTTGTTAGTTGGTTTAGAGTGAGTGGTTATACCAGAGCAGTGGTGGTGGTGGACGTTTCTCTGTGACGGTAATAAATTCTCAAGGGATCAATTTACTGAGTTTGAGTAGGCCACGCATTTTTCGGGCTTTGACTTACTCTTAATAAATATCCCATGCTGTGGCTTTTCGTGCTTCTTTAATATACAGCACTGGTGAAAGAAAGCCCAGACGTTAACCACGACTTTGCTCTTTGCTTTGTTCACTGTCAAATTGGTGCGTGCATGGGAAGGAAGCTTAATAATGCTAAAATGTACAAGGCGATGGCGATACGATGTGCAATGCAAATCTCTACAAGGTAAGCGTTCACAATTCACATTCAAGTCTCAGTCACTCGATCTCAATACAACGGTGACCAAATATAAACTTATATTATATTTTATGTATATGTAACATGCGTCGCAAATTACGTACGCCATTTCATGGTGTAATGTTTTTCCTTACTTGAGAAGAAGAATAGTCAAGATAAGGACTTGCCTTATTACCAGAGTGTTTTAATGGGGAAAGCAACAACTTCCAACCCAATGAGGATACAACAACGTTTGACCGATTCCCAGAATCGCAAGTTAATGAAACGAAGCGAATAAAAAATAAAATGAGCAAACTTGTACCAGAAAGAGCACAAATGCGTAATCTTTGCTCGCGCAACAGTAGAAAAGGTTTTCCTATGTCACCAAAAAAGCTAATATACATTTACTTTTTGGGAGAGAGAAGTACAAAAGCTTTTCTTTAATAGAATATGCGGAAAATAAAAATACACTATAAAACGCGTTAGCCGAATATGAACATAAGGGGAGGTCTTTAATTTGTATTATAGTTGGTTCCGTTTTCAAACTGAATCATTTCATTCGCCTTGAATGTAAATAACCCCATCATCACACACGAAGTTTTTATATATGTACATATGTTGGAACACGATATATTTATATACATAAGATTTAAATATTAAAAAATAAAACAAAAACTTGCTCCGACTTGAATATGAAATTAGACGATGAATGAATTATTATATACACTTTCTTCTAGATTTGGAACCCATGATTCACATTAAAATTAAATATATTTTTATCCATATACCGTGTAATAATCAACTCTTTAAAATAAATTTAATTTGAACTTTGAATGTGAAAACGAAATGTTAGAAAGTTACGAAATGGGTTACAGTAATAAGAAAGTTTTCACAGTGATTTATTTACTTTCATTCAGACCTGCACTGCACAAAAGCATAACATTTATATGTACATAAACGCGAATCTCTATTTCTTGACTGTGTATACAATTGTTACGCGTGACCCTCTGAAAAGCAATAATTGTGTTTTCCGAATGTCAACACAGTAATTTTTAAAACCATTTTCAGTTTTGACTAGTTCAAACATGGTTGCCTCAAAGTGCAAAGTATATAATATTTTGCCAAAAGAGATAAAAAGAAATATACAGTAAAATGTGCATACAAAGTGAGAAACAATGCGAATACTTAGACTGCAATTTTGCTCTTGTACTCGTCGAACCAATTTCGTATTGTCTTCACTTTTGTACCATTTAAGAGAACCATAGCTATCTCGTGGCAAACGAAATTTTGCGACCCGCCTTTTGCCAACTTGCAGAAAACTATCTCATTAACGAGCATTGCGTTTCATGAAGAAAACATACGAAGTTTGAGCTGCACAACTTCAACTTCACACCAATAGACAGAAAAAAACCAGAGAGTAAAAAGCTTCCATAACAAAGCCAAAGCAATCGAACTCGTCGTACTCACTCCTTGCCGCACCGAACTGTGTAACTAAATAGTACTTAACTAGGTTTTTACTCGACATAGAAAAAGTTTCGCGTCTTGGATCACATCATCATATTTTTAAGTCGTATTCTCCTTACGGTATGTGCATTTAGTTGGCATTAATAAAGGAGCGCACCAGCACCACTTTAAAAACCACTGTTTTTAGAGCAGTCGTTTGCCTGCCTACTTCCATGTGATTGCATTGCGGCTTTTTCACTGTATTAGAATTCATCTGTTTACGTGTGCATGTGTGTGGCACTTTTTCATTATACACCAAAGTGTAAACCAATTCTGAGCCTGCTTCTTCACTTGAATTTCTTTCGCCTTGCACCTACTTTCCTACACATTTACTATGTACGAAAGACCGAGTTGCAGAATCGGCAGCATTCTTTAGCATTTTGAAAACTCCGTTCCTTGTCTTTGCTCTTTCTCTCTCTTCTCCGATTTCATTTCACTTGTTCATATCGGTTCGGTTTCACTTGACTTTTTTCTCGCTGTCTGCCTGTCTTCGTCCGCCGAAGGAAGACACTTCCTCTGCTTCCTGTGCCATCGCTAGATAGATAATATACATATTATTATCACATTGCTTGGTGTTTATTGCACACGTAGTTGAACTCAGCGGAGAGAAACGTGTTATTATGAACTTAGGTTCAGTTGTTCAGCGTATTTTTGGATCATACATTAACGTACGTTCAATATGTATGAAGGCATTTTAGCAGAAAAAAAGAGTATTAAATGCTGCTTGGCCATGTACTCCATAAACATGTAAATAATACGTATTATAGAGCATCCAAAGAGAGATGTTGATAATATAGCATAGACGTACACTCGTACTTTGTTAGTTCTTCAAATTAAATAAAGTGTCTGAAGGTGATATTGATGATGACGATGGCATTTTGCTTTTCTTCTCTGACGTCGTCAACGTGCCAATATATTGCTAGCAAACTAAAAAAAATCCATAAGCGCAATAATGCAATTTGGAATATCTAGCCGAAGGAAAAAAACGTGCTCGCTATACTAGTCTGATCCTTGAGTCTTTTGAATCAAATGAAACACAAATACATTCGACGTTGAATTGTTTTGCAGTTCTTTTCAGATATCAACATTCATCACGTTGGAGCCCATGATGATTCACGTCGTTGTACTACAATTTTACATTTATTGTTGTGAGTAGCAAACCACACACCAAACTTAATCACCATCATAGTACACACCGCTTCGGGTTGCGTTCCTTCTTGGACTGGGCCTAAAGTCTGACACGGGCAACGCATAAATATGTGTACCGAATGTGATGATGATGAAATAGAAAAACGGAGCTTGTCTGAGACAAAAAGTCAGTCAAACTGATCACTTACTGTTTATATTTAGTCCTCTCTTCTATAGATTTTATACGGTCGTATCAAACGATTAAATGAATAGTACTACAACTATTTAATTCTATCAGCGACAGATAGTTGTTATACTCCGTTGCTTCCTCCACTTTTATCTATTGTCTACCGTCTTATCTAATGTCCTTGCCAGAAGTTCCCGAGTATCGAGTGGTAGAGTAACGCTATATACATACATCACAACCACACTTGAAAGTGTGTTCTTCATTCTGCCGGGGACCATTTAACAAAGAAAGGAAACTTTCCAAGTTAGTTACAAAGATTTCAAAATATTCAACTCGTTTCGTTTAACTTCCATATATAAGGCAAAAGTCAATGTCACTTGAACCTGATAGCGTGTCTAGTTAGATATGTGTAGATTAAATACATCGTCGTAGGCGTCATATAAACTTTTATTATGGAGAGAGCCAAAGCGACTGAAGCGGCATAACTGAGGTCTAAAATAGAAATAACATACGGAGCTACTAACATTTAACCTGATAAATTAATTGGGAATGTTCGAATGTTATTACATCACACGCACGGAAGGTTGTCCAGGTCTAATCATGCGAGTAAATAGAGAGAAAGAACAAACTGAAGCCTTTGATCATGCCTGGTCGACTTGCTCAATCGGAATGACCATATTGCATTGGTTTCGCCACGGAAAGCAAATACAATGTTGATAAGAGTGAGAGAGTGTGTGATCTGAACTCTACTGTAACTTAGGTGTAATAACTATAACTAAGAGCACGATGGGTAGCTGACTGAGTAGGTATCTATATTCACATTCCGATGTCAAAATTGCTGGTGGTCAGGAGTTTAGATTCTAATTCAATTATATCAAATACAAGCCAGAGCACAGAAGGCAGCAGGTTTCGCAATGTTAGGAGAAAATAAAAAATAACTGTTTGCTTTTATTGTCCAGTTCATTGTATTTACGGCTTCATACTTCTGGTTTTTTGAAAACATTTAGGCTAGAGAGATGCAAGAATTTGTGGTGCCTTCAACTGCGAAGCAGCTTAATCTTCTTAAAGTGCTTGCAAGCAAAAGAAAACGGCTCATCGGGCGAGTCAGAGATAATGGATTTTGCGAATGCGAAAATAAAATTTGTTCAAAGAAAAATAGTATTGTTGCTTTCTGAATACTGATTACAGTGATCGAATCACATTACTGTGAACAAGAACATAAAAACAACCTTGCAAAAAGGAAAGCAGCTTTTGATACTCTGACACTGGCTACTGGGCGTGGGTGTATGCAGTGCAGAGTGTTACGTTACATTTAAACTAAACTCCTAGCCACATTTTTACTTCTTATAACACACCTAACAACACCTAACATCTGACAACATCATGAATGAGTGCGCTGCCAGCTGAATGACCGCAGAGGTGCTTCTAAAAGTTGAGGTTAGAGATTACATCGTAATATTATTAATATTCATGCAGAGGTTGAACGTCAACTCTAGGCGGATTCTTTTCACTTTCATTACAAACTATTATAGAGGGACGCATGCAAACTTTAAATGAAGCGATTTGATTTCTCCGCTGATAACGGTAGGAAATGGAAATGCTGCCTCCAATCAAAAGCACTTTCACCTTTCACTCTGGCAATGTACTGCTTTCACATTATGAGGCAATATCTTAAATGGCGTTGTGCAAGAAAGAACTTAATTACCAGGCTCACGTTTTTATTGTGCACTGCATTATTTATGCCTAAGTGTGTAGTTCTGATTCAATTGCGGATTCGTAGCTGTACCCAGATTACATTAGCGAGTTTCTTTCTATTTTCTTCTAAATACATTGCAGCAGTAATATCACGAAATTTAGGTACAAATCAATGCACAACGAAAATCAAATCCCTCTCTGGTAAACTAATCTTATGCAATGCAATACACTGAATTAAGTTTACTGGGAAACCTCGTTCCAGTTTCTTAACAATAGCAATAGTAAAACACAACGGAGGGCTCAAAGCAGACCCAAACCACTGAATTTGCTTTAACACTGAGGAATCTACAGATATATGTTAGAAAGCATCCGGATTTTGGATAAGCGATTGTAGCAGTGGAAAATGCGTAACAAGTGTCACTCCGACGCATCGCTCCCTCGCCTGGTGCTATACTGAACATATTTCGGTGGATTTTGCATGACTTTTACTATAGAAATGCAGTTGGAAATACTTTTTGACTAGGTCACCATGAATGAATAACAATCTCGGGTTGTGCAGATGGGTAAAACGTTCCTTTCCTGGATAATGTTTTTAAACTTATTAAAAGATTAGGTATAAAATATTTTTGCAACTACACTAAATAGATATTCTGAACTGCATTTCAACGCTTGAATTTACCTAGACGAGGAATTCAACCAGGTGTATAGTGAACTTCCCATAATTAGATTGCCATTATCCTTGCTTAATTTTTCTATATCTACCAGCAATAGCAATTGACTTCAATGTTTACTAAAAGCGGTGATCTACCTCTATCAAACGGCAAGTTAAGTTTACATTCTCCCAATGAATGAGACGAAAATAAAGGTGAAAGTAAAACTACGTCGAAGATCAAATTCAGTTTCATTTCTTAATATAAATAATTTAGATTGCTAAAGATGCCAGAAAGCTAAAGATACTCCATTTTACCAATAGCAATTGTGTAGTACTTATTTACATTTTTCCTCCTTTGTTCAGGGAACAGTTTTTCAGTTTTCATTATATCACTTTCTACTTGGTATATAGTTCATTATCATTATCTTTCTGCAGCAATATAAACATTTCCTTTGACTCTCGTTAGTCTAAAACTCAACTCTTATTATACTTTCACATCCTGTCCCGCGGCTCGTTTTTATGTTTACATTGTACGATAAAGCTTTTCTTCAGACGAGTGAAACTTGTTATTTTTCTCCATCTTTTTTCTCTTTGAGATTGATTTATTTTTATTACTTACTTAGTACATCTGTATTATTACCGACAGACTCTTCAAGTATTATTTTATAGAACCGTACATCAGCATACGTGCAGCATACCTGTCTGAAACCTATGCATTTGCGTATGCTTAAAAATAGCGGAACTCTTCTCTGAGATTGTCCTTATGGAACCAATTCCACTTGTACACTACTTACATTGATGTGCATGTGCTTTCAGAAGAAGATGGAAAATGTGTAGTGTCTCTCGTATCAATACTTACTTTCATAGCAAATAAAAGCACAACAGAAAAAAATGAGAGAGAAAGCTTATTGTAAGTACACCGTCACTTTTACGATTTCTAGTAAAGTAAACTTGATTTCGTTTTTTTGCTTTACATAATATCCATATACAGAGAACATGCAGAGATGTTAAGACTGAGACGGACTGTCGATGCACGATAGCATCAAAGTGGTTAGTGTTTTCTCCACAGCAAAAAGAACCACTCCACAGTTCTTACAGTGAGTGATTGAAGGGTTTCCTACCATTTCTCATAAATTTTTTCTCATAAAAATGCTTTATAAAATTTGGTGCATAAAACGAGTTTTTGCATAAATTACAATTTTCATAAATAACGTAAAATATTTTATTGTACTACAGAAATTTTCTATTGGTCATCATTGGCTAACGTTATGTCAGGGTCTTGTCATGTATTTGTTTGGACAAGATATAAATTATCCTAATTGGATTGTTGAACCGTTATGACATGCCGGAAACAGGTTTTATCGTAGTTTGATTATCAAAAACATATATTAAAGCTGACATGTAAATTCATAAATTTTTGTTTTTCAAATTTTTTACTATGAATTCCATTATTACATTCTCCGTTATTAAAATTTGTTTTTTTACGGGTTATGAGTTTAAAATGCCGAAATGGCTTTATGAAATAAAATTTAGATGGGAAAGTTTATGAGAAATCTCGTTTATAAAATATAGATTATGAAGTCGCTCTGAACATGGATAGAACTAGGAAAAGTCGAAATAAGAAGTAATACGAAACTGTTCAATCTCAGGCATACTGGTAATATGCTTACCTGCTTACATTTTTACATTCTTCAATGCTTATGCATAGTAAAAAAGAATCAGGTCTTGACGCATAATAAAACATTCTATATACAAGAAAAAGAAAAGAGAAGGAAACGAAATCTATGACTCCTTTTTATATATTTGGAGTAGCAATGCAAGAAATTGTCTGACGAATGAGACGTAATTTCAACAAAAAAAGATGCCCAGCTTTGTTGAATAGGGTTTTATACAGTTTTATATCTCGGGAATGATTGACTCGCTCATTGTCAGTTCACTTGATGCACTCAAAGAAAATTTTCTTCCATTCTGTTGGAAACACATATTCAATATTATAGTGACAAAATTTCCAGAAGTAATGACATTTGTACAGTTTAACATGGGATGCTCTCTCGTATTACCTGCGACGCATAAGTATGACTTATCATTACTTTTACTATTACATTACAATTAATTTATTATTTATTTTGCTATTATTACCCTTTACACAGCCGGCGAACAGGAGTAACTTTTCATGTCTACTTTTTTAACTGTTGGAAATGATCTGTGCAACATTAAAAAGCAGTATCAAAGGACGAAATCAAATTTATTTCCTGATTTTTCCTCTTGTGACGATGATGAGTCGAGCAGCATGCATATCAAAAAGTATGCTTTGTAGTTGGAAAATAAAAGCACGGCTCAACTGGTTCACTAACACTTTGTAACAACAGCACAGTCCTTTTTCGGCTTGTCTATGTCTATATGGTCTCACAGTCACTTTTCAGCTGGCTTCACTAGCTAAGGAGCAGTTGCTGCTTACTTGTTTCCCTCTAAAGGTGCACTAAAGGTCTTGTAAAGGGAAATGCTTTGCTTACTGCCTTCTGCTAGATCCACCACCAACGTGAACCAACGTGTGTTTCGAAATGAAAGTTGAATCACGGAACATAGTCGGTTGCTTGAAGACCACGTTGCTGCTGATCTGCAATTTCTTTCCTGGTGTAATACACCAAGGAGAAATTGTTAGAAGTTAGAAGTTGTAAGTAAGGTATAAGTGTGAGAGCCCATACGTCTTTCTCTATTCTCGCGGCTCACTCCTCAAACTACTCACCAATCCAGTCAAGTAAGTCAACCTTTAGGAAAAAGTAAAAGAGTCGGCGACCAGGATCGGAGCTGCTGTATTGCATATTGAGCTAAAAACTCAACGTACCTAATCAGTTACAGCATTTTCTTGCATGTGCTTGAACATTAGCTAGAGTTCTAGCAATCATGGTCGTCGTCACTGCTAACGAAAACGTCATGAGAAGAGGAAGGAGAGAATGAGACGGAGACTGAGAGGAAAATAAAGTGAGGCGAAGAAGGAATCTAGAGTAATAATAATGTACTACACCAACCAGGACTTTCAGTAACTTGGCATGCATAAATTGGAAAATTGAACTTTTCTTCTAATAGTTTTAGGACGACTAGGAAGCAAGTTCGTATTCTGAGTGGATCTTCTCATCTTGCTATTGCAATTGTAACACAACTTCACAAGAGACAGGGGAAGCTGCATAGTGCTCGTAATTAATACAATTTTATTCTCGTTTGATCGGCTATGGAACACTGAACGACTACTTTCCAATTGCTCACTCCAAAAAACATTTGTGTGAACATATTTTTAAGAGGCAAGACAATTTGTTGGCATCTCATTCATTACTTGGATATATCTACCTAGGAATGCATTTTTTGGATGACACGTTTGTGTTTGTTATTAATATTCCTCACGTGCTCAGGTACATAAATAATACGAAAAAGTGGTGCGGTGAAACAGAATTCTCCTTTTATTTTTACGCCACTCCATCATTGCTTAACTCGATGAATAGACCGCCATGATTAGCAGTTTACAGTGTTCGTGAAAGAAAAGACGACGGTCGATGGAACTGACTGGGTTTTGATAATGTGCAATATAAATGTAGGAGATGGCATGCTAAAAGCTTTAATGCCATGAGAAAAGAAAAACCGAGAGTGTGAGCGTGAGTAACCGGGATAAATGGCAGAAAGAAGCACTTCACTTTTTTCATTCAAATCAAAGCGTGCTTTTACTCTGATTATTTCTCTATTTCAAGACCACATGAGATTTGCTCATTTGCATACTTTCGCTCCACATTCGTACTAGAAACAGAAGCCAGTAAAACATTGAATGGATTCTTCTACGGCGAGGCACGTCAAAAAATGTCTGCGTTCACATTCTATGCACTTAGCATGTACTTTCTAGAGTCACCACGTCACTCACTTTACGTTTGAATAGGCAAACACTTTTCTGTTTACTCCTTACGTTTGACTTCAAAGATCAATCTAGCGTACTTATCTGTGTTTATGCCATAATAGAAGTCGAAAAACACCCAGGTGAGTCGCGTTTTCTTTTACACACTGTACATATTACGTACAAAGAAAGTGTATTCTAATCTAATAAAAAGGCAGACCTTTTAACATGATATTTGAGTGCCAAACGTGGGCCGGTCTAAAAAGGCTTTTCTGCAATTCTTTTATGTTGCTGCACTTTACCCATCGAAAACTCATGCTTTCTTCTTCTAGCATCATTGTAATAACTAAATGTCAATTATTTAGTGACCAAGTTATAAAATAGCACTGAATTTGCTGTTTGACACATTATGAGCCCTGACGATTTTTTGCTGTAATGCCTCTGTGTAAACTCTTATTTATTTTTATTTCTGTAATCCTACATAAATAAACAAACAAGAAGAGTGAACAAATAAAAGCCAACTTGATCGATTGTATGTCAATGTCTTCGGAATAGGTCACAAACATTACCATACTGTTGTCCACAAATAAATAGAGGGTTTGAGTTTTCCTTGTAGAAATAGCGTTCAAGGCTTTGAAATGTTGTGTTTGTGTGGTGAAGCAAGGCAAAGGAGATGAGTATAGAATAGTATAGCATTTATCGCTTAAGTAAATGTTTTTACAATTACACACAAAATGATTTCCGGATTTATTTCAGGATTTGCATGTGTATTTAAGGGATGTTAAGTGTATAGCTTTGACGAGATAACCTAATAAATATAAATATAATTATAATAGAAGGGAATAGAAAACACTCTGCACAGTACGGGATTCAGTGTGCATTATGGAAAAGCAATAAATTGGGAACTATTGACATGATTATGTGACAGCTGCACTTATTATCCCTTCGGTGCGGTCGTTGGAAGTTAAAGAGTCGTTTCGTTTCTCAGCATTGAGAAACCTGGCAGTGGAATGGCAGCATATAAGAATTACCCAGAGGAGTTGACTTGTGAACCTCTTTTTGAATACAGAATCTTGTCTGAAAATTTTATGTGTTTTCTACGAGCTGAGATTAATCTTCGGACTGTCTCCCGCATTGAAGTTGGTTTTCAAATGACAAGTCACGCATGACAGATACATTTTTTGCATCGTGTGATGAAAATGTTGTTCATTTTTTCTTTTTAATTTTCTCTTTCGTAGCATTCAAGTCAAGTAGGTATTAATGAATTACACTCGTTATGTTGTTAGGATGACTTGGATGACTGCGTTATGTACAGCAAAATGGGGTTTAATGTACACTTCTAACTTTCTGACTTTGTCACCATTCGCCACCCAAGACAGACGGAAATTCAGCGTCTGGTGCCCAGAGGAACTGTACTGACAAGGGAGCGTTTATGCATACTACTAAAGCTTGAAATAACAAAATCAGTGCTGTGACTGCAAATTCGCGTTTTGCAGAATGATTCAGAGAAATTCTGAAAGAGGAACAGAAACGACACAAGACTTACTTATTTATAGTCTTTATACTTTTTATATTTGGATGCTCAAGCATCAGCACCTGTATGAAAACTTTCCCTTGTGAGATTGGTTTGTGAGCAGGTTCAGTTCAAGAGTGATTTTTACTTTATCATGGTTTTACAAATGATGAGGTAGGGCAGCTGCTTAAAATAATATTCCTATCGCTTGGCCATTGCTGCTTTCAATAATTCAATCAGCATGGCGTGAACAAATATTTTCAATTTTTGAGGGTTTTAATAGTAACAGAAAGCATAAACCCAAACTCAAAGCACGATACCTGAGTGGTGAGCAGTGATGAGGTAAAACAAACGACTTATTGAGTAGGTATTACTTTTTTTTATTAATTTGCCCCATAAACGAAACATAAAACATTTAATTTATTTATTCATTTATTGGTTACGCAAGATTATATGTATGTACTTAAGGAGTCATTAATATTAACCAATAACTTAAACTTTTTTTTGAGATATGACAAATATCTATATTATATTTTTCATGTGATCTTATTTAATGCATACAACAGAAAAAGAAAAGCAACAGAACGTGAATACGTGATATGTGTCAAAATCATACACTACACTAAAAATTTATTAACCGGAATAACCTAATGCATAATTTATTGATTATATGACTCACAAAACTAAATTCAAATTCCTGAAATTATTATTGAACTTTTATTCATATACGAACATAATACTTTTTTAAATTATGTGTGTTCTATCCATTATTTATTCTCCATTCTTTCAATACCCAACAACAACACATTACTAATTTTAATTCTTATTTTCTATAACTTACCCCTATGATCAAGTCCACTGTTACTCACTCCTCGTAAAAAAACTATTTTCTGCGTTTGTTTGTAATAGAAGCGCAAAGGCCAAACGTAAATCGTAACGTTTTTTATATTGTGACAAGTTTAGAAAATTAATCTTTAAAGTTTATTATTTGCATTATGTATTATATTCTAAACTAAACCAATATTGTATATTATGCATAAGCGTAACTGTGCCAGAAACGTTGCCGCTGTGAATAAGTCTATGCTAATGCAGGATAATTAAGAAATGTGTACGCGACAAATTGATTTCATTCATCTCATTCAATAAAAGTAATCATTAAGTTGTTTAATGGCACTTTGAGAATTCTGCAAATTACAGTTGCGTGTTACATAAACAACCTTGCAGCACGTTTAGTTGGATCGAACAAAACCATAAAAATTGTAAACTGACGTGTCGCGTTCAGAAGCAAAATTTAGTTAGTAGTAGATTTCGTGACGATCATTTTCACTGTTAATTTAAAATATTTATCCGTTTTATAAAAAAAGTAGCAACATGATTTTAAGGATTCATCCGGTTTGGTTGTTAATTTCATTAGTTGGACTTTTCTCTCCGGAATCCATAACTTCCCCTGCAAAAGAGATTTTTGATACGCATAGGCAGCAAATAAGCTCAATGGTGACTCATTATAAATACCTGTAAAATTACACAAAACAATTTCAAACAAAACACACTGGACATTGATCATGTTTGTTTTTTATGTGTGCATTGTTGAAGGTGGATCAATTGGATTACGCAGAATATGCGAAAGAAGTTTTAAAGCTGCTTCAAAGTGATGACGCGTTTAACACCAAAATAAACAAAAACATCGTAAATATGAACGTAAGACTTTATCTAAAGTTTGGTCAGTGGCCGCTAAGGTTTTGATTTTATTCTTCTCCTAATGATACGATACAAAATTTAATTGTCGTTGTTGTCCATTAAATTTCAATTCTAGTCACCAACACCTCATATTGCCAAACATTTGCATTCAGTTCCCGAAAACATCAGAACAAAACTAGACGAAGTGAAGCGTTTAGAGTTAGATCGAATTAAGAAACTTGGAACACTACTCAAGGAGAAAGGAAGTGCGGAAGAAGCAGTGAAAGTAGGTATAAAAGCTGCATCGGCCCATTTGGACATGAGAGAGTTGGGTAAATTCGGGGCTGAGGATCTGAAGAGATTAATTCTTGAAGTAAATAATTAAGCATCATGAATAAATACTAAAGCAATGCAAAATGCAAAATTACTTATTACGACAATTTCTTAAATCAAATGTAGTCAAATAAAAACATCCTATTGCTGGATTTAATGAGAAAGCAAAGATTCAAGGAATACGAAATGCAGAAGCGCTTGGAATTGGAGGAGTTACTGAGGCGTGAGGTTCCTTTAAGACAAGTGAAAATCAAGGAAAGAATTCATAAAGTGTATATGGAACACCGAAAGGTAAAACCCGTTCATATGCCCATGTCGAAAGCACACCTACTGAAAGTGTGGGAGGAACGTGATCACATGAACAAGGACAATTTCAATATCCGAACATTTTTTAATCTTCACGACCTCGATGATAATGGCTTTCTGGATGAGTATGAGATAAAGGCACTTATTCAGAGCGAGATTATGGGTTATTCTGAGGACTCAAGAATGGACGCCAAGCAGAAGGCGGAAGAGCTTGAAAGAATGAGAGAATACACCTTCAACCACGTAACTAAACTATAATCTGCTTTTCCAAGCTTTTGTTAACCTAACGTATGAACACTTTTAAGTGATATTAACCTTACGTAGGTGGATACGAACAAAGATCATCTAGTCAAGTTAGTCAATAACGAATCACACCATTACTGATAAAAATCACGCTTTATTGCTTTTAACTTAATGGTGTCTCCTCTCTGTAGCCTGGAGGAGTTCCTTGAACATATAAAACGGGAAGGAATGGATGATGATCATTATTGGCAGACATTAAATAAAGATATGCAGTATTCACCGGAGGAATATGAAAAATACGCAAAACTAAACAGAGAAGAAGTGAATAAATGGATAGACGAGGGACTGGTATGCCATGAGAAATCCCGAGTTTTTTACTGTGAATATAATGAGGCGGTTACCAATGTATAATTCACGTTTCAGATAACCTTGCCAGAATCAGGAATTGTCCAACACAACGAGCCAAAACCATTGGATGACGAGGTTAAGCAAGACCTTTAATTACTGATGACTAGAATAAACAGGCCAACAGCCATTTTGCATTATGTATTACATTTCGCCATTTTAAATTTTCATTGCCAATTCTAATAAATTATTTAAATTTGGGAGTAAACTTCTTTCGTTAGTTTATTTGATATACCAAACTTGCGGCATTAAATTAAAAAATCTCGAGTTCATTTATCACAAAATTAGGTTTCATGAATTGACAATATGTAAACAGGTAAAAGTTGATGTAATCAAATACGGAAGTGCCGAGTGTAAATTTAGTTATTAGTTAGTATAGTGTTTGGAAGTCAGGGGATCTCTAATCTTCATCACTATCTTCATTCTCATCGTCTAAAAGGGCAAATTTATTCTTCATTGTTACAACACCACCCTTGGAAGACTTCGACTTGGAAGGTTTTTTCTCAAAATTTCCTTCCACCGCTGACTCACTTTCATCTTTCGGTGCAACTTCCGAATCATCGCTTTCTTCGTCCAATGTTCCATGAGGATCACTAACTTCTTCGTCAGATGTGTCACTAACATCCTGAACGTCCACAGAAACACTTACATTACAAGACTTCGCTTGAATATTCAAAATTTGTTCAATTCTGTCGTCTTTGCCCCACTCATCTACGTTAAAACAACAGATATACGTAACGATAATTCAACCATTCTCACAAACGAGTATGATTTTTAAAGATGTCAAGTCGTTACCTTTGGTTTTACAATAATCAGGAGGATAAAGACAGAGACAAATTCTTCCTTCTAGTGCAAGTCTTAAAATATGATTGGCACCTCGATATGTATCGAGCCGAGCTGCTTTTGCGGTATGATAACCTCTTTTTGCTGCCCATCCTGCGCCACAAGACAAAAGATACATAATCATACAAATCTTCACTTGGTAACATTCGCACAGATTTATACAACTAACCGTCGGCCACGTCACAAGCGGACCACTCTGACTCGCCATCAGGATGTGAAATTTTCAAAATCTTCGGAAGGTCCAACCTTTCACCAAGGTATTTCACCGTGGTGTAAGGCTCACGAAGTTGCGCAATTGGATAGCTTCCACAAAGAACCTTAAACCAACATTTTACAGTATTCATTTGTCATGTAACATTTTTAAAAGCTGTTACAATGAAACTGTGTTTACCTGGAGAGCTTTAGGTATTTTGGATGGAAAAATTAATCCAGGACAATCACATAATCGCACATTGGGTGTTAGGAAAATTGTTTGAAAATGTTTTGTGTGTCCTGGAGTTCTTGATACACTCACCACCTATGTAAGGGAAAGAATTAAACTCATTCGTTGTTTTGAATTCAGGTTATAATGTAATAATTTGTTTCATTGTATCTCACCTTTTTCCCCATTAATGCATTGATGAGAGAGGACTTGCCGACATTTGGTTGACCCACACAACCGATTGTTAGAATGCCCCCTTTATACTTTTCAAAATTGTAAAACTGAGTGTCAACTTTATTCGTTAGAATTTGGTCTACCTCCACAGGAACTTCTTCGTCAGTTTCAAACGTTGCTTTCATTTCATTAAGGATTTTTTCTTTCCAGGTTTTAAGATCAACTGCATAGGAAAATAAAAATAGTAGATTTTATTTTTTGAAAGACAATTCTTAATTAATGTGACAACTTTTCGTACCTTCCCCTTGAACTAGTTCAGCACACACTTTATAAACCTCTAAGGCACCTTCCGCCGCCATTCTCATTCGCCCTCTTCTTTTCCGCCCCTTTAATTGTGCATCAGAGATAATTTTTTTATTGAAGTAGTGTTAATATTTAGCTATTTATTTTCATTTTAAAACAAACCTGCAACGAAGAACTGGAGCCTTCACTTCCGTATAAATTGTAAGATGGATATGAAGTAAAGGAGAGAACCTCCAATTCAGGATACTTCTTTTTGAAATATTCTTGCCACGCCAAAACAAGTGGAGCAGGACAAATATCGATTTTATTTAGAACTAAAATGAGTCTCTTCCCAATTTCTTTGCAGACGTAGTCATAAAGTTTCGGTGGAAAAAGAAGAGCCTACAAAGAAAAAAGCATGATAACAAATATTTTTAGAAATCAAAGTTCTTCCATTAAGAATATCAATAAGTGCTTACTGGATAACGGATGTCAGCAACGTAAAGTACAATGTCCGACATTTCAAGAACTCTCCATAGCTGTCGCCACGTTTCCAGATTTAGTTCAAAATAACTTAGGTCAGACCTTTCGAATTTTGAGTCAATCCTTTTCAGATATTCCTACAAGTAAACCATAAATCGATCGAATTACTTTACTTTTAAAGCATATATATAATGAATAATTAAACAGCGAGGAGTCGGGAGTATTGAATCTTACTTGAAAAGATCGAGTCTCATTTCTTTCAATCTGCTCACGACTTAAATCGTAGTTCCAAGCAGGCCTAACAGGAAAATCTAACTCAGGAGAAAAGAAATCCTCAATTTTGCACTCCAGGTACTCCTCCAACACCGGACGAAGTGTTTTTCGGCCCTCTTCCCTTTGTCGAAATACTTCTTCTTTGCTTTCTTTCCGGAAAACGAGGGCATACCTTTAAATAAACAAATACCGAGCTTATTAAGACAAATGATATTATAAGTAATTTAATCTTAATAACGTCTGAATATTAAAAGTGTAATAGCACTACTGCAGTTACCTTCCCGCATCCGCTTTGCTTGTCGGCTGTCGTACTTCAAAAAATTTGCTTTCAAAATTGTTCGCCTCTTCCAATGTTGTGGCATACTCATTTTTCTGTTGCGATCTACCATCTATGTGCATAAAAATGCATTGGAACGTTATTTTCAACGAGAAAGAAATAGGAGATGGATATAATTTGTACCGAAGAAAGCAAAGATATTGCAAAAATATTAAATAACCTGCGGATGCTTTAGCATGATCAGACTTCACGGTGCCAGCTGAGAAAACATCAAAATGCCGAGATCCACTTTCACCACCAATGGGTTCCTTCTCGTGTTGTTTATCTCGTTTAGCTTGCAGTTGTAACTTTTTCTGTTTTCCACTGAATGGTTTTTTCCTACTTCCTCCAGGCATGTTGACAGCAGCAAAATTATGTAGTTGTTCTAACCTAAGCCACATTTTGTATTGTTTTTTTACATTTTTTCTTTGGTCTATCTATCATTTCTATTTAAATTGGACGGCGACATTTATAGTGGTCCTGCTCTGCTATAAGTACACCTGCATTTTAGACCTTATGTTTATTGTTTCGTATACACGGATTTCTGCATTTTTAGAGAAAGCTATTGTGAGAGACCAGTCGAAAAAAATATGGAGCAGAGAGAAAGCTTAAATCCCCACGGAATCTGCTCATATGCATTCGTACTTACAGTTGCATTTATTATAATCTCGTACTCTAATACCCTATTGAAGACTCACTTCTTGACTTCTATTCATCAAGGTACAGCCTGTGTGCAGCCCCAAAGCACACATTCCCATTATAACTTTTCTTACACACATAATCTTTTCTCTGGCTGTGTGTTTGACTCTTCGAATTTTGTGTACCTGACTTTCAACAAGCACATCTGACTTCAATCAGCATTACTTCTCTCTTCACTACAAATCCGCTTTGCGCTTTCACTAGCAGGCCGCGCTTTTATTGTTGAAAATAATTCTCGACTTGCAAAAAGGTAAATTTACTTACCCTTTTACTATTACGTTATTAATGTAAATTCTGAATAATTGAACTGATGTATTCACTACTACTACAAGCTATCCGTAGAAGTTACACAAACAAAATTTGTTTCGAGGAGAAAGACACCTTGTTGCTTCTATTTGTGTACTTTTTCTACTTCTAACGCAGAATTCTGTCACAAATTAATCTCACACAAATTATGAGAAAAAACCAAAAACAGCCTGATATTAGGCAAAAGATAATGTCCCCCATTGTGAAAAAGTTGTATGTGAGACTTTCTCCACACGTAAATTGTATTAAAAATACTGCAGCTGTATACTGTGATCCCACTGATTGTAAAAGTAAATAACAAATTAGGTTATTTGATGCATGGTACTCTCATATATCTACTTTTATTACTGCGTAAATCTGACAGTGCTATTTCCTACTTCCAGATACCACAAGACTGAAAGTTGTGAGGTGAGAAGAAATGAATTAAACGAATGATCAAAGCAAAGAGAGAACAGCTCCTTCTAAGCCTATCAATGCCACTAACAAGAGAGATGGCCTTAATTTGAAGATTGCTATTGACGCCTATGCTCTGTTCCTACTCCAAGTCCAAATGAATATTTGATTTCTGATCGCACCATCCTTATACTTTCTCTTCCGTGCTTCTCTATGTTCTCTCAAATAGTCGCTGGAAATGGATCTACATATAATGCATTATATTTGTATTGCCATTATTGGGTAAGCAGTTCATGACTCCTGCATGATACCCTGTGTTCGAGCTGTGTTTAAAGGAATATTACAATATCTATTTAGCTTATATGTATTTCATGGTATGACGATGTAGAGAATCCCTACTGCTTACCTATTTGTTTATTATTCTCAACATTTTATTCCCAAAGCCCCAGCATAACACTCCAGCACAGGTTTCACCATCCCATCCCATTCCAATTTGCGCCTGTTTTTTGTCCTTTTTTGCATCCACAATCCACACATACCTTCTGACTTTTTCAACCAACATAGCATAATCAGGCGACTTTCCTTTTCTACCAGCCTACCTTTCGATACGGACTTCCAATAAGAGCATTCGAAAACGCATTAATATTATCCTTTAACATTGAGCGTCTCAAAATCGCAACACGGAGACGAACATTGTCGTGGATAGAAAGAACATTATGCAGGAGTGGAAGGAAACATCGCAAAAGATGTACACATTATACTGGTGAAATCCATCCCCGTAACTCAGTTGTCTTCCTGCTTCAGACTTGTATGTGTGGTGCATGCATAAATATGCAGAGCACTATCGCTTGGAAAGTGACGTATCGTGCATAAAAGTATGACCATTCACCACACGCGCCTCCGTTTTTACATTCAGCTTTTGCTTTGTCCGTATTTTTTTCCTTCAATAGAAAGATGCTGTGGATGACAGCTATATCTGTCCTACAGAAAGAAAGCTCAGCTAAACAGCATCCGTTTCTTTCCGAAATGAGGTAAAGCGCAAAAAGACCAAACAAGTTCTCACAGATTCTCGATCTTCACATAAATCTCATTCCTGCACGTGTTCTATCAAACGTTCGGTGCCCTTCCCATTTCCCACCTACACCTCTAGGCCCCAATGTTGCAAAATGGTTGAAGGAAAGCAAGAGATAACAACCAGTGAAGCAGAGACGTCTATGTCTGAAAACGACTTTTTCCTCTGTTATGTATAGTTGTACATGTAATGTTATGTATCTTTGCCATGTAGGTCAAGCCACACGGTGCGAAGCAACAAACACCCTTCGCCAACCTATGAAAGTCACTCGTTATGATTATGAAGTTTGGGACCTCAACCAGAGACTTTCTTCGGCCGAGATTTGTCAATAGTTTCACTCACATTCAACCGAAGCCATGTCATGTTTGAGGATGGTAATAATGAAATATAGATTTAATGATATCTTGGGACAACACGGAGAAAATGTTTCTCCATGACGGTGGACCGAACGGAATGGAAATCAAGCCGCCGAATATTGGTTTGTGGATCGGACGTACAACTTTCACTCACGGAGGAAACCGATCTTTTGTTACGAACTTCCTCTTCCACACAGATTCCAATTCCAAATGCAAGCAACAGACAATTCAAACGGACGAAGGACATGTTGCTCGTGTGTCGTGTCGCCATTAATGCTACCTACACCTACTAGTACGTTACAATAAGGACAGGAGAGCGCTAATAGTACATACTTAAATTAAATGCTGATCTCTCTAACAGACCACCATCATAAAATCACTCAAGAAAAGTAGCATTGTACTTTTTAGGAGTGGGACGGATCTGGAATGGGGTTTTCATTTTATTACGTTGTTACAACTTCAGAAGTCTGTTCAAGTCTGGTATTTACTACTACCAAGCTGGTAGAGGACGAGATTCGGAGACTTGGTTCGGAGACTTGTATCTAACTAAATAAATAGAGCTTACTTGGATAGCTAATGTAATATTTGATTTATGCCTGAAAGTGTCAGTGTGTATATTTTTCATCTTTCTCTTATTTTCTACTTCTAAATACTATACCCGTTAATTTAACTGTTACATTGTTAAATTGTAGCAAGTTCATTTTGTATTGCTGTTTTGATGCAATGCAAGTGGAATTCAGCTAGATTATCTACCCACTATCTAAATCTAAATTAACATCTGCATATCCAATTCAGTTTATGGCTTCTCGCCTCAATAAACAATGAGTTATTACACCGATCTAGGGGTTAGC
>VYYJ01002243.1:0-18198 GCA_021029165.1 Cyphoderus albinus | reverse complement strand
AGGAAGCCGTGACATAGCTCACATGAACCAGGCAATGTATTTATTCAGTTTTATTTAGAAGTTAACAAAGCTAATAATAAAACGGGTAGGAAGTTGAAGGAAAAACTTGAAAACTTTTAAGCTAAAGTTGCTCTTTTTCCAGGCACCATTTTCCAAAAAACCTGCGCTTCATCTCCTTCCTCCACCAGCTTTGTTCCAACATCAGGAGTGGAAAGTTCTTTGGCTCCACTGGATTTCGATAAAGAGAATCCTTGATATCTACAACAGCACACGACAAAACAGGAGGAAAATGAATTTCAAGTGATTCACGTCAAAACACTGCTTTTTCAGCATTGTGAATTTTTCTCCACAAAAAGTACAAAGTATGCTAGATAATACATAATAACAACAAATGAGTTTGTGGATTTGCATATCAACCCAGCCCATCTTTATTCTGATTATAGTTTTTTATTTAAAATAGCATTCAATAGTTGAGCAACAAAAAAGGACGGAAATCAGAAAAAGCTTACATTGCTTGGAACTTCCTCAATTCTTTCCCTTGAACTGACGGCTTGAAGTCTTTCAGTGCACACAATACACTTTCTTTCGTTACTTTTATTTCCTAAAAGTACAGAAAAAAAGTTTATAAAAGAGTGGAAAGCAAAAAAAAACAATCAGTAGCATTTCTCCCCGCAACAAATTATTCACTCCATTCCATAATTCCCCTTTACTTTTATGAGCATAACTAAATAACGAAATGAATACTTTTCGAATGTCAACTCAATTAGATAAAAGGGCGAATATGAATTCAGTGAATTATGAAAAAGTGGAGCGATAGAAAAAGTCCACCGTCACCACTTCAACTTTCAACCAATATGGCGCTTCAAATGTTTTTGTGCCCATTCACGTTTTGTATCCAAACACAATACAGATTTCATAAAAAATGTTTTTCCTTATGAACATCACTTTTGTCTTCACTCTGTTTACCTGTCTACTCATTGATGAGGTAGTGGTAGCAGCTGCTGACGAAATAGAGGAGGAACTCTGCCCTTCCAATTGAGCCCCGTCTCCATCTCCATTGTTCAATTTGCCTGTGGCATAATAAAACAAAATAAAACGTTCTCAGCACACAACATTGAAAATGATGTAGAGCCTAGGACATGAATTGAAAACTAATTACACTCTCAATCAATGAGAAACACTTTTATAAGAATGTATTAGTCACTAGTTAACTATGTAATATTTATATTACGTATGCACCAAATGCACCACTCATGCATGCGTAATGCTTTTGTTGTGTGTTATGGATTTCTGTTATTAAACTTTGCACCAAAAATTTAGTTCTTATTGTTATCTCCAATAAAAAATAAATAGGAGAAATGTATTGAAAATGAATGTATTAATATTGAATCCCACCGAAGTTACGACTTCCGAATATTTAGTTTGGAGGAGAGGGAAGAAAAACTTACTCAAGTGCTCATGAACAACGGCAAGTTGTGATGAAAACATGAGAGCATTCAAATCAGCTCCAGTGAAACCTTTCTGTTTGCGAACAAATCTCATTCCAGTCTGACTCATCCTCTAATTGAAGGTTCACTTGAGAACCGATTGCTGCTACAATTTCCTTCCTCTCAATCTGTACAGTTTTAGGGAACAAAATCATTTTTCATTTCATGAACCCATTAAAATATTTCTCGGCTTTTGTAGCATGAAAAATGTTCGTTCTCTGTATGCTTTGTGATTCTTATGAATGAAAGTGTACCACCGGAGGTCAAATTGAGAACTGACCTGATTGGGAAAATCGAAGAACAGATGCTTATCCAACCTGCCAGGTCGGAGAACAGCAGGATCTATCAAATCTGGTCGGCCTGAAAGTTTTTTTAAAAAAATAAATAGGTTCCATTAATAAGTTGTTGCATATTAAACGCTTTTCATGTGACTATATTTTTATTACTTGTCGCAGCAATTAAGTAGACACCTTCACCAAGACCTCCATCAACTCCATCCATTTCAGATAGGAATTGGTTAACAACGCGATCCGTGACACCGCTCGAATCATGACCTCGCCTTCAATCAATTCATAGCCAAAATCAGAATAAAATGAGCATTATTAAAGAGCAAATGCGCAGTTACTACGAAGATACTGGCATGGCAGGCTACCCGCTTTGTCGTCCAATCATTTAAGTGATTTTATCTCATTTCTTTCCACTCACAGTTAATTTATCTGGTTAAGCATTTTCATTTAATTTAATTCTATAACCAATTCCTTTCAAGATTCCTCCATTGTACAATACTTATCATTGTTATTAAACTGACCATTTTCTATTTTTCTTCACTCCTGACATTTCATCATTATCGTGCCATAAAAAACTCTGATAATAATAAAAGGCATGCACAAACTACAAGAGTTTAATTGTGTACACAATGTGGCCTTTCTTTCGTTCGTGCATGTATCAAAAATGGAACGCTGCTCTAATCTAAATCTACCGAAGCATTTTCAAAAACCAATTTACATAAAGGACTTGCTGCATTATTTACAACAGATCACTGAATTAAACCTTGAATCAAAAAGTATCTGAAGATGCAAGTGGAGAGTTTGATACCAGTGTTATTGTCAGCTTGTCATAAAAGTGTTTATGAATCCAAACAATGGAAACAATCACATTTTCTATATTCCTTCTCCGCTTTGCGATGATCTTCCCTTCGCTTTTTCCTTTCGTCTCGCTTAAAAAAGGATAGTCAAAGATGATAAGAAAAAGGCAGGTCCTACATGAAAAGCATCAAGGAACTGTGTAATGATAATGATAATGAGTGAGTGATACACATTCTGATTGTTGTCCGCTTCCATTCATATCCTTTTCCCTTTTACTTCGCAAATGAAAACCAGCCACTTTAGCTAACAGAGACGATTATTATTACAGTGTCGCATTATCTTCGAATCTCAACTCTACCTACATAAATATCATTGAGTGATAATGACAAACAAACCGTACGATAATATTTTTTAAACGAAAAATATTTTTTCCTCTTCACTTTACAGATACACAGGTGAAGAAGGCATAGGCATATTTATTACAAAAGATCCCTGAAACGGTATGAATGTTTTTTAATAAGTGAGATTCGGCCGTTGCTGTTATTTGATTATTGTTGTTGTTGATAATGAAGTGAAGTGAGTGTGGATGATACACACACAATCATAATAATAACAATAATCAGAATAATAGCGATAAGTAGAAATATGTAATAAGTCATTGTCATTTTTGCATTGTGGTGGCTCTTTGCATTACATCGAGACATAGACACATGCATGATTATTGTTATTTTCCCTTTGTATTCTCTTCTCCTTCCATTACTTTACTTTCATATCTACACGTAAAGAGTTTTAGTGTGCAGCTAGCGGCTCACTGACTCCGCTTTTCTTGAACAACAGTTCACTTGTCCGTATGTAATCAAACAATCATAATAAATAATAATAGCTAGCGAGAAGCGAAAGAAAAAAAATCTGAAAAAAATATAATGCCTTTTTTCCTATGTAGTACATGGATGTGCTCGTTGCTTTTGCTTATTATTATTAGGAGCCGTTCGCCCGCCTACTTCATTAAGACACTATTCATTCAAACACAAGAGAAGTCAAACCTTCTTTTTTACTCTTTATGAGCCAACGAAGGCACGGAACAATACCGAAAACATCATTGTGAATGTTGTGATTGTGAGTTTTTAAGTGAGAGAAAGAGACAGAAAAGGCACAATGATAATTTTTCACCCTTTTTTGCTCCGTTTTTTCGCCGTCTTTTACTCTATCCATTATTATTAACATAATACTTTATGAGGACTGTGATCGAGGATGGAAGGAATTTCCTTTTATGATAAAAACATTTTTTAGAACATTATTTCGTATAAAAAGAAAGGTGGATGTGATTGTGGATATATAAATAAAAAATATTTATTTTCCTTGATTTGATATATCCGATGAAATGCCATGTTCAACATGATAGACTGTAGTATGAAGTTTTTCCTTTGTCTCCTGTACCCCTTTGAATTTTTTGTCGTTGTTGTCCTCAAGTGAAATGCTTAAGCACGCAGAAAAAATGGTGCTTTTCACTATGAGAATGCGACTTTGTACATTCTGCGGCAAAAAATAATCCAAGTCATTTTTATAGCACAACAGTTTATATTAGCAGGTTGTTTCATTCATATGAATTAAATAAATAATACTCTAAAAAGTATAACTATCTCCACTTGTCCACTTGTCCTCCAGTAAAAATGGGAACTTTTTTCTGTATTATGAACGGCATTGTCATTTTTACAATCTTTTACCACATTTAGGCATTTACGGTCATTATCATTATCGCTTCACTGATTTATGAATACATTGTAATTGAGAAGTGCTCATTTGCATAAAATATCTGAGATATTTAAAAATGAAAACAAAGTTTAGCAATCATGTCGCTGATGAATTATGGTTATGGCAAGGATCTATCCTGTTTAATATGCAATAAAAGGCGAAAATGGTCGCATTAATCATTATGAATGTTTTTTGTTTCGATATATGATATTGATAACGAAATAGAACAATACGCAAGCTAATATTTTGTTAATCTTTAAATATGAAAGTGGAAGAATTGAAACTGCTTACATGATTGAATAAATACAAATTACCCAAAATGCATTAACAATTATTAATGAGATAAAATGATTTTTGATTTACCTTGGCACAAGACTGTCAAACTCGTCAAAAAACAGGATACAGGGACGAGAATCTCTTGCTCTTTGATATGGGACGATACGTAAGCCACGAGATTAATTCCCCGGTTTCGACCAAAAATCCCAAGGGAGATAAGATTATTTCATTTGTTACAAAACGTTCCAGGAGCAGCAAGCATTGTTTCAATAAAAAAGTTAAGTGATGGAAGAGATCAAATGGATATTAACATGAAAATAGAGAACGATAATTGATAATGAATGACAAAAATTATGGAGTGAAATGACAATGGAAATTGGCACGTGAATATATATATATAGATAAATAAAACAAACAGACAATCACTTTTAACTATGTGTATTACAAAAAGATTAATAAATGAGGTGATTATTACCGAGCGAAAACATCTTGAACTGCTTGTTCACTCGCTCCAATGTACTTTGAAAGTAATTCTGGTCCCTTGACGTGAATATACTTAACGTTCACAATGGTTTGAATAGCTAATCCCATTAGAGACTTTCCAGTTCCGGGATAACCATAAAAGAGGATTCCACAAGGTAGACGAATCGGGGAATTTTTGAAGAATTGTGGAAACTGTGAAAAGAAACGGTTAATTTTGTTTAAAAAACATTTATTCACTCACAGTAGTAGAATTGCAGTCGGCAAGTATCAAACGTTGAAGTAAATAGAATGCAAAGCTACATAAGATTGTTTTATTCTATTCCAAACCTTAATAGGCCATTCGAGTATCTTTTTTAGCTCTTGCTTCACATTCGTCAGACCGCCAACAGAATCCCATGAAATCCGCTGTTTCTGATTATGCTTATTCTTCATCAATTCATCTGAATGCCCAGAAAATCTGATTTCCTCTTCGAGAATTTCATTAAAAGCACTCATTTGTTCATTGACATCTTCATTGGTTGCGCTATTATTTATCCTAGAGGCAGTACTTGTTGACACGTGCCCCGCTGCAGCAATAGCGACCGCGTCCTCCTCATAATAATTGTTAGCAAGAGATTGCTGCTGTAAATAAGCCCCCCATTTTTTGGCCACATTTTGTTGAAACTGTGGAGTTGCGTTTTGTTCATGAATTGAGCACAGAGCCGCTGCTATCTCTTTCGTCAGATCGAAATTATTATCATTCGATACTGGTGTTGCACCGTGGTATTGTATTGCCCCTGTTCCTGCTTTGGTGGAAATGAGATTTTCCTTACTTCCATTACCATTGGAACTGCCGACAACCGCTCTTTTCCCCAAATCTATATTTCCTGAGTCGCTTAGATAACGTTTTAAACATGTGGAGAAAATCTCCAGTCTTTCTGACTGCCAAGAGATAATTTTTTATCCCCACGAATCACGTCAGTAATCCCCCATTGGCCGTACAAAGTAGAGCAAACATTTAGATCATAGGAATTTTTACTCCTAAATTGTAATATCATGCAGTAAAATTAATTAATTGTGTATATCAAACCTTGGTAGGAGTCGGCATTTTGACATATTTTTGAAAGAAATGAAATCCGGGCCGAGATTTCCAATAAGCGTTCAGAGAATCAATATTCAATGCAATACAAATAATCGCCAGTCGATTACTTTTGTACCTCATTACAGTTTCTAACAACATCTCACAAGTCCTGTATTACAACAACGGTCTCAATTTTTACATAATTAATGAATCGTAAATAAATAGTCAACTAAGTAAGTTCACACATACTTGAACTGTAAAAACTCTTCTTGTTTGCTTTGTTCCTCTGCCTTTTGGGACGCAGTAAGAAGATCGAAATCATCGAGGATGAGTAATGACGGTTGCATGCTTTTCATGGCTTCCAAACTTTTCACAATTTCTTTCTCAATGTTTTCAGACTTCTTTCCTCTCAGTTTGGCACAACTTACATGGTGGAAATGCAGAAAATATGGTGGTCCTGATAGTGATTCTGCAACTCTTTTTGCGAGAGAGGATCTTCCAGAACCCGGAGGTCCTGATCAAGTTGACAGTAATAAGCTTTAGTTAATTGAAGGCAAATGATATTTTTATCTGTTGATACATAGGAATTAAAAACGCAAACGTACCATGAATCAATAAGCAACCGAATTTTGGACCAGTGAGAGAATGTTGAAAATCTTGCTGGTTTAATGATAACGAACTTTTAATGAAATTTTTACAATCCTGTATTACCGGTGAAAACCCACTGAAATAGTGCAATTTGCAAATACAAAGTTAAATGCAAAAAACTTTCACAGTAGCAATCCTATTGTAATATCAAAATTGGTCTTTACCAAAATTCCAAGCTCTGTGGACCAGAGGATAGCAACGCTCGTGGCACAGAAGATGATGTCGAAGGCGTCTGTCCAACTTTGTTTTCAGGCACAATTTTAACCCAAATCCAGGACTTGGGAGTTATCTTGGTCTTTTTTAAGAGTATTGGGTGCAAATAAAGGCTAGGAACATTGGCAAATGGAAGAATTTCTTTCGCAGTCTTACTATCAATTGCATCAACAAAAAATATTCTAATGGTGAGCTCAGTTTCTCCAGCAGTTTGTGCATCGTCACCAGCATCCGAAAGAAGTTTAACGTAGACGCTGTCTTGCGGGAATTCATTGTGATTGTGGCCAGATAGATTAATGTGACTTCTGTATGTAAAGCCATGAAGTTCATTCGAAAGCAAGAGAGTTTCAGTAGGTAGTAGATAAAATGACTCTGGGAGTGACACTTGAAGCGCTCTTAATTTCTGGTGACTTAGCATCGTGACAGGAAAAGAAAAGTTCGTCGATGGAGTTAGTGATGGAATGATAACCTCAGTGTTTGAGGCTAGAACGCCAAATTCGGTACCCGGAATGATTTCATCTAAAAGCGAGTAATAAACACGGGTGAAAAGAAGTTTGTGGAGTTATATAATATGTCTATTTGAATAATCTTCTCTTAATACCGATTTTTAAATGAATCACCATCGACTTTGACAACCAAAATGGAAATTCTAGGCCACGGTAAACAACTCGGAGCTGGTCAAGTAAGTTGCTTGAAACGAATTCAGCATTGCTTTCCTAAGTCAAGTAAATTATTTATAACCGTAAATAAATTTCACCGGAGACTAGAGATAGGTTACGTAAAAAAAAGTGTCATTTTGTAAACATGCAAAGCAAACCAGAATTTCCCAGTCGTCAGAAGAGCAACAGGAGACTTTAGCACTGGTCACGATTGCTTTCTGATCATCAATTTCAGAAAAGAGAACATGATCTCCATCTTTCAATTTTAATGCTTTTCCTCAGTTTTCCATTGATTTTTATTATATTGGCACCACTTGCTCCTTGTCTTCCTGAAGGACTTCCGGTAGACCCAGAAACTGATAGGAAGTGGCGTTTGCGTTCTCCTGTCTCAATTTGAAGTACCTATGTATATATTGTATTTAATCATGCGTTATTCTGGATGCTCAGGAGGAATTTAACATAATTTAGTTAAATGAAAAGTTCTACATCTAAACTTAAGGAACATACAACACACCTTCAAACTTGATTTGCCTGAGAGTGACCATGATATCAAGGCAAAACAGTTACGTTGCAAATTTCCGAACTCAATTTTCGCTGAGCCCCTCATTTTGATGGACCTTTTCGAATTTAAATTCCAAAATTGATAAAACATTCATTTAATATCATCAATCATCATATCAATTAATGTGATTTACGGACATAAAAGCAAACATGAAACGCTGCATAAGAAGAACGCACATCACATTATTATGGTTTGAAGTGAAAGCGAACCAACACAGCAAAACACCGTTCTGCCATCTAAATATTTTATGGTGGAAATGTTTTGCTGCGAACTTCCCTACTGAAGATTTTTTCTCGATTTACCAAGAGATGCTCACAAGTGAATTACGAAAGTGCTGTGTTCGTTCTTTGTTCGTAGGCGTTGCTTGTGTTTATAATTTCTATACACTTTTTAACATGCTGCTTTCAGCAATGAAAACATTTAAATACAAGCATTTATGTAATCATAATAACAAAAGGAAACAGGATTCCATATTTTTTAAACATGATAATGAGTTTGACATTTCGATATTTCAAGTGTTATTCATTCATTCTGAAAAATTATTATTAAAGCGAGCATTTGCTTATGCTTACAATGTTTGTTCTCACAATGCCCCAGATATTTGCTAATCATCAAATCATGTTTCAATACATTCTGGAGTTAATAATGTTTGTAAATAAAGTTTACAATTTACAATTCAATTCAATGTACATGCATTATTTCTGTAGTTTAATTTACGACTTACAGTTACAATCCTAAAGCTAGGAAAACAAGTAAAAAAAGTCCTTATTAGAGCTTTTAGGTACATTAGCAGAATGCAGAGTTGAAAAGAGCCCAAAAATATACATGATGCGTAGAGTGTTTGACATTTGACATTTCTCTAGCATTCACATCCCCATATCCTTTGTTTTTTGGTTGAGATTGAACCTTGTTGCGAGTATGAAGACATTATCAATTCACGAAAATGTTTCTCCATCACCGAATCTTTGAAAATCCAATAAGCCTAGTAGTAAGTCGATTATTAAAACCGGAGACTATATTTATACAAATGTACGCAAAGAGCTTTTAGTAAGCTACTTTAGCTTTAGCTTGATAATTTTCTTTAGCAACAGCATCAGCATCAGCATTGCAGTTAAACCTAAATCTATTCTAAAACTAAAGCCTCTGCAGTAAAGTAGCAGCCCTGTGAGTGAAGGCAGTAATATCCAAAACAAAGAAATCCTCTTCTAATACAAACGCAAAACTCCAACCTTATATTACAAACAACGAAAATAAGCAAAATCCTTTCTCATTTCTGCCTCTGCTCAATTCTACTACAACAGAACAGAGTCAAGTCAGACTCGCACCCAGTTTTAGTTTAGTAAAGTAGTAACAAACATAAGCGCAGAAAATCTTCTTCCATCATCATAATATCATAACACTCCTCCATTTACTCTTTCTCTTCTTGTCCTTTGCGTACATTTTTAACTCTGCTCGGCAGCATTAAAGAACCACCTACCTCGTCGACCGACACAAGTCGATTTTCGCTATTTATGCTACAATACAACAAGAAGATTCTCCTTCTTCCCCTTTTTTAACTCTCCTCAATGCGATGTTATAAAGGTTGTATTGAGAGCGTATGAGTTTTATAAGTGAATTCGTTGTTTCTAACTGCTTTTAGCTCTTATTGCTAGGAGGAAGAAAAGCAAAAGCACGAAGCCAAGCCCAAGCTGAACTGCCTGAAACGAAACTCTAGCTCAGCTCGAGAACCAAAAGCTTTTATAACCGTGCAAGTTTTATAAAGGAGTGAAGCGAAACGAACCCATCTTTTTTAGATTGCCACACACATTCACTTACCTTTTTTGCTTGGCTCTTGGCTCTCGACGAAGAAACGAAGAAGCTAGGGAATATCACATTCACAGCGCACCACACAATCACCACCACCACGAAAGAATTCAACTCTGAAACATCCACTATTTAAAAGAACCAAGAAGAGCACAGTGGAGGAGATCTGAGAGGAAATATTCGGAAGAAAGTTGAAATTATTTAATTATTCCTCACCAGTTAAAATTTCGACCTTTCTACGGAGTTTTTCGTCCCGAGAAAGTTTCAGAAACTTTGGAATTTTTGGAGAAGATCCTCGGGAAAATTGAGAACAAGGCCATTTCCCATACCTACACACACATCACACTTTTTTACATTGGTGGATACGAGCCATTCCCTCAGTGTTAGCAACCTACGCAGTGAAACTTGGGCAAAAGCACCAAGATGGAGTCGTCTAGGCTGTTCGCAGCGGGATAGTTTGAATTTCAGTTTACTCAATGTTTTTCTTTCTCCTGTGACAAAGATAAACAAAGAAAAGCACTGTGAAAGCAGCTAGAGAGCTGACAGCTTTTCTTTTTGGTCTCCTCGCTCAAATGTCGAAGAAAGGTGCCATTTTTTGTGGAAGTTTAGTTAATTAGTGTGAATTACTTAACTTAAAGCTAGTTAGTGTCAAGTCAAAAAAAGTGAGTTTAAAAATAAATTATTCAGAATAGAAGGCAATAATTAAAAATGGGACGCAACAAAAGAAGCCGTTCAAAGTCCTTGTCGAGATCGTCAAGATCACCGTCCCGGTCCAGTCGCAGACATGGGAGTCGGAGTCATCACAGTAAATCTAAGAAAAGTAGTAGTAAAAGGTCACGCTCCAGGGAGAGACCGGGCCGGGAAAGGGACAGGAAGTCGAGAAGAAATAACAAAGACAGCAGACGCACACGATCTCCATCTTCGTAAGTAAAAACGTTTGTTTATTGTTCAAAAGACTGAGATGGGTTTAATTAACTAACCAATTTAATTAACCTGATTAACCTTTTATCTCTGTCAGGTCAAGCAGCAGTAGTGGGAGTTCGAGTTCCAGAAGTCGAAGTCGGAGCTGCCGGCCAGCTAAAGAATTGGAAAGGGTGGCAGAACTAGAACGACAAAGGTATGCTGGTTTGAAACCTGACATTTTCCCATTCACTCACTCGATGTTGAAAAGATTATTGGATTAATTGTTGCTGAATTTCTATCTAATTACAGACGCCAAAAAGAACTGGAAGCTAAGCTCGTGGAAGAAGAGACTGCGAAGAGGATAGAAGAACTAGTGGCCAAGCGAGTGGAAGAAGAATTGGAAAGACGAAAGGATGAAATCGAGGCGGAAGTACTGAAACGTGTTCATGAAATCAAAGAGAAAATGGAGAAGGAAATGATGGAAGAGCTTCAGCGCCAAAAAATGGCACAACTGGAAGAAGAAAGAAAAAGAGAGGTAGCTAAATCTTCCTCTAAGCATCTATCGTTGTTACTTGATGATGATCTGTTTTTAAATGCTAATGACACTGATGATCACCTCTCATTCCCACAATACGAAGAGGATGAGATATTATTCCTTTCTCAAAAGAATAGTAACAGCTTTTCGTTCATTGTTGATCTCGATCATTACGCTCTGCTCCATGACTCAACGGCAAGTACTTATCAGATTTTATATCGCCTTCTTCTGGCGTGTCTTAAAAATTATAGAAGATAATCTCAAAATCTCAACAAAGTAGCATTTCGCATTTCTTTCCTGTTACATTTAGTTTGTACGATCTACTAAAATCCGGAGAATGTTATTTATTTTTACTAATTCGCATCGCATCGCAGTAACATAAAGGGACAAGACACATTCTCTCTCAGATTTTTGTATGAAATGTACGAAAGATAACTAATTTTTGTAAGTGATAATGAGTCATGATAGGTCTAAATCTATCTAAAAACTTCAATCAAATCTATATATTGTATTTAATTGAAACACAATCGCAAACCATTTTTACAGATAAGCTTTATGTACTGAAACGAAGGTACAGTGAATGAAAATAATAATCAAAAATCGAAAAATATTTTTCTATTTATTAAAATGAATTTTAAACTGAATCTTATAGAGTGGGCTGGACCTAGTAGATTAGTAGTTGGAGTAGGCGACACACCTTTACACTCAAAACAATAATCAGTAATCAATTATTTTTAGAAATTAGAAATTTACAATGTTTTCTTATTGAGTCAGTCAAAAATATTTGAAGTTTAAGAATGGAGCAGAGCAAAGTCTAATCAACTGACAAACTCTTTAGGTTTCTCCTATTTTATTTGTAGCAAATATTTATACAACATAGCCTTACTGCACCCACTGGTCTACTACGGTACCAGTACACTCCTTGGAAGGCATCATTTTAATCATGTACCTTTTATGTGGTAGACCTTTCACAAAAATTCGCAATCTCTACAAGTCATAAAAATCTGGAAAGATGCAATGCAATGGTTTAGCTTTGCTTGGCATTTTTCATTAAGTTTTACCATGCGAAACGCAGCGGAAGATACCGTTACCGTTAGTATGTACTAACCTTAGCTTTAATTTACAAAATTAGTTACGTCTCTTGTGGTGGAATTTTCCCTTCATCTTTGAATTCTTTATTGGTAAGAATTTGTGCGTCTCCTTATTTAATTTGACCTTTTGCTTTTTTCGTCGTTTTGTTGTCCAACGAACTCAACGTAGAAAAGTGTCACACATCAGTTACTTGACAATCGGCATAAAACTGTCCATAGTTCCATACTAAACTGTGGAGGTTTGAAAAGTGGGAAATTGTAGCGAAAGAGAAAAGAGTGACGAAAAAAGGCCTACCTCGTTTAAGAAACTCGTACTACATATGTTAAGTTTGTATGTGCAATAAACAAGAAATGTATGAAATATGTTGGTTGGTAAGTATCGAAGAGAGTGGGTGAAAAGACCCTTCGTGGTGAAAGAAGGAATGTGAACAGCGGAAGAAGTGAACGGCAGAAACTCTCTGAACTGATCTGACACTCACAGGTAGTTTTTCATTGTATTAAACTCATATTTTCCTCATTTCTACTCTTTAGTCAAGCAGTTTACCTTAAGGCGACCGGTGGACTTCGGCAGCTCTCACCGATTTAGCGGTTCCAATATCTCTGGAATCTTTTATGTCTTCAGCCACTGCCTTTTACCCTGTCCTGAAAGCAGAACTAATTATTTTGTTTTACATTATATATCATTATCATGTGTAATGTAATATTATATAATAACCTTGAATGCTGTTTGTTCGTCACTGGCGGCTTTCCGCCTGTTGAATCCCACTTTATCTGCCATCTCAGATAGTTTTTATAGTGGCAAGCAGGTGTAATACACTCTATCTCTTAAATTGAACATTCTTTAATGCCCGGCCTTCCGTTTTTGTAGGAGGAGGAGCGTCGTAAGCGAGAGGAGTTGGAACGGATTATGGAGGAGAACAATAGGAAAATTGAAGAAGCTCAAAGAAAATTGGTAAGTGAAAGCTGTCATGGACAGACCAAGTAAATATTCAAAGTCAATCATAAATTGTATTTAAAAATGAATTGTTCTTTGGTCTTAGGCGGAAGAACGTCTGGCAATGGTGGAAAAACAAAGGAAGATGGACGAAGACAGACAAAAGCTTCAACATCAACAGCAGCTGAAAGTGAAAGAGGAGCAGAAGCTAATTTTAGGGAAAAACAATTCCCGTCCTCGCCTTTCCTTTGCTCTCAAACCGGCTAGTGAATAAACAACTGTGAAGCCAACTTCGTCGCTGCCATCACTGGTCAACATCACAATGTTGCAAAACGTCACCTCACGATGTACAATAAAAGAATGACAGGAGTGAGATAGAGACACAGACACCGTTTTGGTATTTTCTTCCCGTTCGTTTTAAAGTTTTTAGGAGTATTCCAAGATTGTGAAACTCTTTTTCGTAACCCTTCGGTTAACAGTGAAAGGAAAAAATGTACGGATACCTTAGTGGTTGTTTCGTTCTTGTTTATTCTTCTGGTTTAACTCAAATTTTATACATTACATTAGTAAGAGTATAGATACCTTTTATTATAAAATAAAATATTAGCATATCGATTTTTCGACGCTGCCCATCGCAAACTTTATCTACTTTCAGCATTAAAATGTTTCAATTAGACCTCCAGAAGAATCTAATAAATGTTTTGTCGTGTTCTAATTCTGCCAACTTTGTCACACTTAATTGAGTTAATTGATTTTGCAGAGAGTAATACATTTGAAGCTTTCTAATTTAAACATTGAATTTCATGAGAAAGAAGACAATTGCAATGCATAGAGTTCTGATGTTCTGAGAATCTTGCAAATTGTGCACGCAAGCAATGACGGCAACCGGATAACATTAAATATCTTGGAATATTCTTGGAAGCACCATAAATAATGACCTTCGTCACATGTGATTTAATTTTTATCGTTTACTACGAAGTGGCTCGAGTGTCAAGTGTAACAATTTTGAGTTAGTGTTGTAAAAGTGATTTAGAAATAGAAATAGATCCCTGAAACATTTCCTGGTTACGTACACGGAGTTTCTGCAGAAGCTCTGACAGCGTTTGTTTGTTGCTATTATTATTGCCACTTGAGCTTTGAGAATTTGGGGCCACGGCAGACTGCGTCGGTCGCTTTAACTGAGAAGTGTAACTCTTTGATGATGACATTGCTGTCGGCCAATCGATGTCTCTTGATAGTTTTTTCCCAATAACTGTGAGATCGTGACCAGTGAATTGTTGAACATTAACGGAACCAGCATTCTGCCTGTAGATCATTTCGAAATGTCCTGTGTCTGCGTTTTTGTTATGTCTTCGATCGACGACCACTACAGAAGCATGTTTTCATGTTACTAATTTTGTGCGAATATGAGAATGGAAATATGAGACCAATGTCGTTAAATTGTTAAGCACCTTTTACGGTGTCTTCCAAACACTGCGCGCACATTCTTGCCGTTACACTTGTACTGGCAGCCATGCAAGGACAAGAATTGATCTCGATGAGCCAAGGACGAAAATCCTCGGTAAGCATGAAATCAGCTCCATACAACTCGAAACAACCTTTTCGACTTTCAATTGTTTCTTGAGACGCTAGGAGCACACCAACAATCGCTTGTTTCATTCCAGAGTAGATCATAGGCCATGCCTGGTAAATATTTTAAACTTGTTAATATCTTGCGAGTAGAATGTTTTCAGTTAATGTATCGGATTTTAAAAGAAAAGTACATCAAGTCTTCCAAGAGTTTTCAAGTACGCCTGGAATGTGTCACTGGACCACATGTTTTCATCAGGTAGATTAGAGTCACGCTGATCCGAATTTTGGTAGCGACACTGGATTGCGTTGTTACACAAGTGAATGCTTTCGTGGAAATCTTCGAGCACAAAAGGCTTTGTACAAAATCGGACATAACTTTCTCTGTGGAATAAAATAAATAATCGATTGTTATTGTTGCTTAAACCGTGTATAGTATCAAAAGCACATTTTTATAATACTCTGCATTTGCATACTTATAAAACCAGACAGTGAGCGGTGTCCAGTCCGTAATGAGAAACCACTGACGAATGTCAAATTTCGTCTTGTAGATGAGCATCGGTCTCTCAATGTACTTTTGTACGACCCAATTACTCTCACGAAAGTTGCCCTGACTCAGTAAATCCATGATCTTTTCCAATGTGTTCATAATCACGATTCCCTTTCCTCTGGACCTAGCCCCTGGTTTACAGATCCACATGTTGAAAACTCCATCAAGCTGCGTCTGTGGCCAGTATGGGCTCACCTTTGTCAGTATCTTTTTTGCAATTTCATACTTAGCCTGAAAGAGGCGTTTCAACAGAGGAGTGTCAGATTTGTTTTTAACTTTCACGTGTGGCCATAAAAAAGTTTTTATGTGATACGCTTCATTCATTTCATGCTTTGTCCTACCTTCACAGCCTCCGGACTATCAAAACGCAGACGTTTCCTCTCGTGAACGACTGCATAATACTGATGAATGAAGGCATCCCAATGCTGAGTCATGAAATTGGGAGGCAACAGCCAGTCGATGTCTTCATGTCTTCGCATCCTGATGTAATTGCCAAGCTGTCTGGACGCAAAATCAATGGAGAGCGGAGTGATCTTACTATGAACGTCCCCCAGAGCAGCGTGTCCTTTCGATTCATACGTGCTCACGAAATAGCGCAGGTAGCTCATGCATGTAGTTAGCCGGTAATCATCTTGAAACGCCTGACGTTCATCATCCATAACGAGACGATAACACCTCGGGAAGAATGTGTCCGCTACGCCGGCTTCACTAAACCAGTGCATGTTTTGCAGACAAGCTGCTAACCCGACCTTGATTTTCAAGCAAAACATTTAAGTTACCTATATTATAATGCTAAATAAAGTTTGTTTTGATCTAAATGTTATATGTTTGTAATGTAATATGAATTAGAGTGAATAAACTCTACTTTTTCACCTTCGTGGTAAACCAAGCTTTTGGAAATCTGTTGATCAACTGTTCCTTTGAAAAGTTCTTCCAATCAAGATTATCACGACGAATGACCCAGACAAAGTCTGGAGGATAGTCTTTCAACATCCGAGCCATCCACATCACATCAGATTCATCTTCAACATTTCTCTCTGTGAAAAGTTAAAAAAAAAAGGTTTTCATCTCATCCATTATTTTTAACATGTCAAACATGTGAATAAAAATAAAACAAGAAACATTTACGATGGGAAATGGTAGCATTCGCGGATTTCGAGTAGGCTAAAGCTCCAGGTTTCTCCACCCAACCACGCTTTTTCAAGGCATTCCGAATCGCGGGGTATACACCGCAGCAGTTAAATATCTTACGATCCTGAAATAAGTGAAAAGTAAGTCTAAGTTCTAATCGATGCTCATATTTCTCATATTCTGAACTTTTTGTTCTTACATGCATGGCTTTCTCTATGAAAGCGCGAAAGTTTCGACTCCTTTCAACGGAAACCATTGACTTTGACATGATGCTCGGCTTGTATCGTGGCTGTTGATTTTGTAGATATGGATTAGGCGCCGGAGTCACCAGAGGCTTGGCAGCTGGGGGGATTATCTTGACGGTATGTTGGGTCGTCGCGGTGATTGGTTTAGTGGATACGTTAGTCACTGGAGGAGCACTTGGCTTCACTATCGAGGGGGCTCCTGGAGTGACTGACTTAATAGATGGGCTGGACACCAGGGGGAATGACTTGACCGATGTTTTGGGCCCTGGAGTGACTGACTTAATGGATGGCGCGGGCACCAGAGGAATTGTCTTGACCGATGCTTTGGGCGCAAGAGTGAGCGGCTTATTGGTGGGTGCATTTTTCACCGGTGTGTTTGGCCTATTGTTATTGGAATTACCCACCGACTTGTTGGAGGCATTGGAAGCGATAGACGATCGGGAGCCAGAGACGCTAACTGCTTTTTGCTTTTCATATTTTACTGCGGATTTTGCCGTGATAACCATACTGAAAATTTTGACATTGACTTTGGCCAATTGTGAAGGAAATTACAAAAATATTAGCTTCCGACCATCATCGGGGCTCCCGAGAATGGAATGAATTAGAACAACTCTGAGGAATTCGGATATTGAATTTCGCTTCAAAATTAATGCAATCTGACCAGTTATCCCGTTGCAAAAATGACGTAAAAAGTGACCATGACAATGTGCTCCACTACGACTACAGATTTGCACACAAAGAAACAAATCTCCTTTGCATGGGCTTTTGCCTAGCTGCAAAGGAGACTTCTCAATGCACATGGTGAAAGTTCATTTCACTTTTGGGAAAATCACATCAATTCATCTCACCCCAAAAATTCTCAAGTTTAAATCCGTATAAAGAAAGTGTTACGTTCATGTTTGCAGATAATAGCTTCGTAATTTTCGAATACTATGAAAATCTTGGAAAGTTCTTTCGGTTTCGTGTATTGAAATGAAACTTGTGTTTTTCTTCTGTGCTGGAAACAAGTTTGACACTACGAGCAATATGATAGCCACAAAATGAAGTAGTAAGAATTGAAACTGAGATGTGCACACACAACTTTGTTGCCGATGATGCAGAGAGAGAGACTGAACTAATACTGTGACGAAGTAAAACATTATTCTCTCGTTCTTATGCTAATCTGAAAAGGATTATGATAATAAAATAGCAAGCTAATAAATGAAGAATAAA
>VYYJ01002242.1:0-12903 GCA_021029165.1 Cyphoderus albinus | reverse complement strand
AGCCAAAAAAAAGGTCAAGGGTTTGACTCTCGGCGAGAGCAGCAAAAGTAATGAAAATATTAAAGCAGAGAGTCAGGAAAGATTAATGTAATATTTATGTAGTGTGTTAAGTTCTTACCCATATTTCGTCGGCGTGTTGCTTTGCTTATGCTTTTCACACTTTGAGACAGAAATGCGAAATCTTCCTTCCTACAGCCTGTGAAGTCAGTGTCAAGGCCGACTAAATTCAAAGGTCGCTGAACGTGTAGCTCGTAACAGTTTCTTTTTAGCGGTGATTGCAAATATTTTTTTTAAACTCCTTGCTCTTGAAAAATAAATTACTTTCGGTTGCGACTTTTACCTTGAGTAAATTACATTGTATTTATAGATCTTAATTGTCTATAAATTAGAAAAAGTTTTACGTGGCTGGAGGCAAGTGAAAACTTTTCTTGCACTCAAAAGATTTCATAAAGTCACGGTCAACTCCACAACTGCCACTAACTTACACAAAAACCAATGCCAGATTTGGATCAGTCATTCAGTTGCGAATAAATTTTGCAAACTGGCAACAAGTCTTCCGGATCCAATGGATTTTACTGGGGGAAGAAATTGCCTGGGTTGAATCATCAACATTATTATTTTCATCGTCTTTCTTCATCGCTATCATCATCGTTATCGTCATCATTTTTGCAAATTCACAACAATTCGCAACATGGTTAAGGCCAACACAAATGCTTTGGTCGGAGGATGGTCAGTTCGGAATTCTGCCAGTATTGATGCACCGATTAACTTTTAGCACTAATGTGCATGCAAAGCATTCGTTTTCATGAGAAGATAACACCAGGTCTAGACATCTTCACTCTCAAGTCAGTCTTTGTTAAGTCAGGCAGACTAAAAATGACAAAAGGAATGGACCGACAATGCCTGCGAATGCCATGAGAGCGGCTTACCGTTTAGATTACGTACATTTGCGAAAGCGCGGACCATTTCTTCGTTTGCAAAAATGTAACCACAACGAGGAAGGTATGAAAACCAATCATCGTATCATCATCCCCATATCCTTCAAGGAGTCTGTTCCATGCATAATGCAAGCACGTTACGGAGATAATACCAGTCGTCTTCTGCCTCTCTGCCTGACAGCAACCCATCCTAGCAACTTTCGTCTTACAGCATTTGAACCGTTTTATATAATTTCCCTTTAAGAAGAACTAGACTAAGATGACCGAGAAGAAAAGACTCCTTTTTGCAATTCTTTTTGTATTTGCTAAAATTTCGCTAACATTACGACCTGTCTGAGGCTTAAATCAGGTAGGGCAAGGCGTATATCAGGTACCCACACAATTTTCTGCCTTTCTTTTTCAACTGGCAATACTACTTGTCAGAAAATCTGCTTTAGGAGTAGTGTAGGTATTGAGGACGTCCCCGTGCAATCAACCGCAGTCAACCAGCAGCCAAAGCTTACCTTGACAATGAATGACAACGACAATGGCACAATAATCATCGCATAAAATGAAATAAAACACTTGCAATTGTAAAAGTACGTTACATTGTTTAAAAACATTTTCCGCAACTTTTATCATTATCCGCATTGTTACCGTGCTCAACTCTACCCATTTGATTTAAGAATTTGGTCATATTGTTAAAACAAATCCCCTGCCACGTACTTTGACATTTCAAATCTACGCAGCGAGAAAAATGCACTTTAGCGTTTTTAATATCAGCTACTTTACTAAATGAGGAAATACCCCCGTCTTACCCAGAGTATTGTTACATCGCACATTTATCATTATCATTATTTCATCGTTATTTCGTTTAATGATGACAATGCGCATGGCTGCGAGGCTTACATCATGAATTAAGGAGGGAGCCACTCACGGATTTATTGCTCATGCTCATGGTAAGTCATTTATTTAATGGCGTCATTATAGCTTCCTTCCATGTCGTCATCTTAAGTCCGTCATCGCAAACTCTTATTTACCACAAGAAGGAAATATTTTCTATCCAGATTACATCACCGCTACTGCTACTGAACTTTTGTTTATAAGCGCAAGTCATTTTAAGTGTTTGCCTTGGTTTAATATTGGTCCCCTTCCAAATTTCTTGTGATTAACTTGTCTTCTTCAACCGTCGATTTGTTTTTGAAGCAACCGAAATCTTCGAAATTATTCTCCGTAATTTTGAACGAGTAACGATGTTTTAGCTGGATTTATTATTAGCAATAAAATTAAAAACTGTACAAAAGTTAAGGAAGTATAATCTCCGTTGTTTATCCCAGAATACTATCCCTTAAATCAAATATCTGATGTGAGATAATATGTATTTATAAATTTGAATTAAAAAATCATCCGCTTACTTCTTGTGGAATGAGAATTAAAATGATTTTTTAACAAGCTTTCCAGTTCCAGTACACTGAAATCGCTAAACGTACATAGAAAAGTCGCAAAATGCCAGATATCACCACATCTTAACCGCGTAATCACTTCAGGAGACGATCGGAGCGAAAGAGTATAAAACGTTAGGATTACCAATTACCATTGCAGTTGTTTCGACTTTCGACGAGCAACATCATCAACAAGTAAAAGAGTGTCAACAAAAGACATTACGAATACTTTACTTTTTCCTTTCGATGCTGTTGGTAATGTTGGTAATACCTAAGTGGATTAACGCTATCTTTTCTTTCTTATAACATGTTTTGTTTTTACTTTCTTTTTATCACATTTCGTCAATTTTGACAGTTTTTTCGCCAGCTATGAAGAAGATTGATGGAAACTAGTTGAGCAAAAGTAAGAATCACGACTCTCATCGTGTTCGTTAGTCACCTCTCGTCACGGAGTGTATTATATTGTTATCAGTTAAGCCGCATGAAAATATCAAAAGCAGAAGCAAGCAACATATTTTAGAACACACAGCAGGCCGAAAAGCAAGCACGATTTTTAAAACGAATGCGTTTATCCAATTTACTACTTCATTTTATTTCTGATGGGTGGCCAGGTTTTTTAAACAGCAGTAAGCTAACCTGGGAAAAGTGTTTCATAACGGCAGGAAAAGCATGGGCTTGGTTTGTGTGATTGTGTTCGTTGTGTGCACTTATTACGATGAACTTCCAATGTATGATAATGAAATGCCCACTAGAAAAAGTCACGGTACTTTGACAAAAACAAGATTCCGTTGTACTCTGCTAAAAAAATAAAAATAGTTTTTATGCAAGCAAACACGCAATACAACTTAGCATACATAGCATTGTACCTCGTAGAAAATATTATAACAAAAAGACAAACAATTTTCATCTTTCATCATATGTGAAGCACTCCTAAACGAACGGCTTTCTGGGTACCTACAGCAAAAAACAATAAGAAAAATATGTCTTTGTTATGTTTTCGCAACAGACTGTTTGGAATTAAAAAGTTAAATTGATATTCATTATAAAAATAGTAACAACAATAATATACTTATAAAGGTGGAAATGTCACTTTTAGCTGTTTGCATTGCCTATAACGCAGACGTTTAGACCATTTTGGCACTTTATGTTTGTGTCACTAATGGTTCTGTAACGAATCAGTGACAATCTAACAAAGATTATGAATTGAGTACAGCAGCGTGCCTGTGCCTATTGTTGCATTTCATTATCAATGTCTTGTATTGTAGTAGGAAGGATGGAATGAGTCACATGCTTTCATCTTTAATTTGTCGGCAATGAGAGGAATAAACAATGAGCCTCAATCAACGCTCGCTGGCAAGAAATACGTGGATAAAACTGCATTGTCTACTCTACACGTTTTGAACCGCATTTGAAGTCAGCCGATTTCAAGTTATAGGGTTTGGAGAAAAGTACTTAATGTTGTTGGGATGACGGTTACCCTTGTAAATAGTGAGGAGTGAGGAGATGATGTTATCAAAAATATGATGTTGAGTTCAGATTTATTACAAATTTGATGTATTATTGGTCCCAATTCTGGGTAGGTCCGTAGCAAATTTATCAATCGCTTACGTATATTCCCATTACTAAGCTTTTCGTAAAGAGAGGTTAAAGTACCACACATTATGTAATCAGTATTTTTTCTTGAGAAAGTGACGATGTTGAAGGATTGTTTATAATATGTTTTCCCCAGACAGTCAGGTAGTAATACTCAAAGGTAAAAACATAGCCTTTTCTCAATGAAACGGAGATGGAAGACCACTGATTTCAAACGAAATACTTAAGTAGTATTTACAATGATTTCCGCAAATTTTTGTTACTTGACCGCAAGAAAGCCTCTTGAAACTTATTGTATTCAAATACGTGTTTTGCTTATGTTATGATATGAAGCTATAAGAGGTTACACATTGCGATACAATTATGTCATATCCAAAGAAGCTTTATAAATACCATTCCTCCGGTGAATGATTAATAATTAAAGATTGTAATTTTTGTGGAGATCAATGAATAGATTATTGTGCAATTTAGTAATGAAAATAATTGTTTTCTCAGTAAACGTATTTAAGAGTCAATATTCATTCATGAGAATTTTCGGGTTTTATCTAACACAAAACAGGCGCTTGTAGCAATTTCACACTTTCCGACTCATTTTAAGCATTTTTGATTAAAATTACTTGGTCTTAAATGAAGCATAGTAATTAATTATGTAACGAACAACCTAAAAGTTTTTATACACTTTTGATAAACCTTTTTCTTTTAAACTCCTCCGTTTTAGATTTGCCAGTATTTTGCAAATCATTGTTTGTTTATGTGTACCAGTGGTAATGAAAAATAATCGCGTTGAGGTAAATTAAAGAAGTAAAGGCAGTGCTCTTCATCAGACGAAAAGGGAAGTTAAGATAACATTTGAGACAGCACAATACAATGGTATATGTACCAGTGGTAATGAAAAATAATCGCGTTGAGGTAAATTAAAGAAGTAAAGGCAGTGCTCTTCATCAGACGAAAAGGGAAGTTAAGATAACATTTGAGACAACACAATACAATGCTATACAAACGTATCCTTGATTCTTGATTAACCAAGCTTTCAAATAATGGAAAAAAGCCAAAATTTTTGAAGGCGGGTACATAGACGAAATGGTATGTAAACGATTAAAAGCGGACTTATTGTTTGGTAGTGATGTGATGATAGTGATGATGTTGGAAAGATACATATTATTACTTTTGTGTGTGGGATGTGATATTATGTAAGAATCAGGTTGATTAAGAACAATAAGAAATTCATGTACGTATCAGAATAATATCTGGTGTAATATCAAATTCGCACATGTGCAAAAGTCCATCTCAAAACTGTGTGTTTGCAAACATGAGTATTTCAGAGAAGAATCTTGTGATCACCAAAAAACTAGTTTACAAGTCCTGGGGTAAGTTCAACTAGCCAACTAAACGTACAGTTGGTTTTAGCTAGTAGCCGGGCACGGATATGTCTCTCAACAAAGCAGAGGCGAATCTTGGTTCAAATTCAATTATGCATCGCATGTACGAAGGTTCGAGGTTGGCATAAGAATTACAATGTAGATTAGCGATTAAACCAGATACATACGATTTTATTTTTCTAAAATATCGAAATGAAATATAATATCAGCAGCCGCACTTCGAGTTCGTTATTCATTTATGGGACAGGCTTATTATTATAATTTTAAATTTTAAGGAGATGTTGAAGAGAGAGAGACCCTTTCGTAGTTTCATTGCGTGCATATAAACCGATAGCACATCATTCTGATTTTCATCTAAAGACTAAAGCAAGCAACAAAGCAGAATAATCCGATTTGAGACGTGAGAATTTAATAAGTAAGATCTACCTGCAAACTAGGCGTTTTTAAAAAATATTGCAGTGAGAAAGTCATGTTCTGAATTTTTATCATTACTTGGAAATGACATTGGCAAGTGCATTTTTCAGCATGAGGTAGGTATTCAACTTGTCAGCGCCATATTTATCTATCATTAGTACAGACACATTGCAAGGTGTTCAGGAGTAATACCTGATGAACAAATGAAAACGAGAGCATATTGCTTTCATCTTGATAGCCAAATCTGATGACACAGCGGTGTAAAGTGATGAGAAGAATGGGTGAACTGACGATGATGGAAAAGCAGAGGCGGATAATAAACAGGTCCCGATTTTTCCCCGACAGAATTTTTGTTCAATCTAGTGGGAGACGCAAATTTTTTGTAAAAGTTGGATTGATGTAAAGATAGTTGCGGTGTAATAGTAATGCGTTTTTGCTTTTACAATGTTTCTTCGGGATTGACATGAGAATAATGAAGCTTTTAATATCCATTTTACGTCTCCTTGTCAGTGATGGTGGCCGGTGGCCTTCTTTTGTCTTGCTCTTCCATCGGCAAGATTTCACAGGAGTTCATCGTCACTAGAGTTCGGGTATTGCTATTGATAGCGATTTTGAGAGAAGTTCTCGAGGCAGCTAAGAAAGTTATATACTTTATGAATGTTTAATGTGTTCAAAGTTTGAAGTGCAGGCATATTTTTTATATAAAATGATAATTCGTCTCTTGAGCATCTTCCTTTGATTAAGATCGAACCTAGAAAATTGTAAAATACTGGAGTGACTCAACATTCCTGTTTTATCATTATTTATAGCTTGTAGTTCATTCAAAACTGAATTAATTGTTTACACAAGATGAACTCAGCATGAAACAAATTCAACAAATTGTGTGCACTTTTAAACTGCGAGCTAGTGGGCATGAGTGTTTTCCCTCACTTTTATCAACAAATGAAATCAAGGAGTAAAGAATAAAGACAAACAGAAAGTAGATGAGCCTGTTATTTGCTAATTATTATGCATATGCCTAGATAGAATCTATAATCGATAATAAACACATTACACTGCCTTATTAACAAGATGAGCTTTGTTGCAAGGTACACTGAAGTGAGAAGCATCTCACAAAAGCGTCGAAATTCGTGATTAAATTAAATTTTGCACAATAAGCAACGATTCGAACCGAGCGACTGGAAATGTTCTTTGATTGACTTGTTCTGTGATTTGCATTTCAGATGGATTGAATTAATCAGTTTGACTTTTTCTAAAATATCAAGACTTGAATGTTATGCATAGTGAGAAATAAAGAGTCGGACGTTTAAAATTTGAAAACTCTTCAGCGTTCGTCTGCAAGTTTACGTGGCACGCGAAGATTGACAATTTGTCTTAATATTTCAACTTGTAATCTTCTTACAACCTTGGTTTGTAATTACATTTACTTATTTGAAAATTCTTCAGCGTTCGTCTGCAAGTTTACGTGGCACGCGAAGATTGACAATTTGTCTTAATATTTCAACTTGTAATCTTCTTACAACCTTGGTTTGTAATTACATTTACTTTTTGCAAATATAATCGAATAAATAATTTTACCAATTTACAATGTTAAGACTCTTTTAACTGTATGACAATGTATCACAAGAAGCCAAAAACAAATTAGGTGACAGTCTTTCATGGGAATACAATGGATAAAAAAGGTCATTAAAATATACAAAATTCCCAGTAAAATTTTTACAAAATTAAATCTGCGCACGGAAATCATGCATGTCATGAGTGTCGGTAATTATTCAACTGGGAAATGACTAATGAGAACCGTGCACTGGAGGTTGGTGTTAGTTGGCGTAAGTAATTTCGGTTGACAAGTCGGTTAAAGATACTATCACTCCTCTTTTAATGAATTTTTGTTGTTCAACAATACAAAGTACGTGGATGGTCCAGCGCACACTACACTAATCTTTATTAAGTGAATGTATAAGTTGGTCATGTCATGTACAACAGTTACTTAAAGATTTGTGTGTTAAAACACGAAAGGGGCAATGTTAAAACAATGTGATGTTAAAAGAAGGTGAAGGTCGTCCATAATATAAAGGAGTCACGACCAAAATTCCCAAAATACTAATAGTAAAAATCGTAAAAATGTGTGCAAATAAATTTAAGCATACATAAAGTACATGACACTTACCTGCCTGACATTCTGGAGCGAAATTATAAAGATTAAAATGATATTTGCATAGGTACATAATTTTTGTAAACATGGCATACAAGGAGGATGAGTATTTTGTTATTTTGCTAGTGTGACTATTATTTTTAAAATATTACGTGATTCGTCATTCTTGAAGACATAAAGTTGCGAGGTTGAAATAAATACGTTGCAAGACCGTCAACTTTTTTTCCGTGACACATAAAGCATAACGACTATTCTTATTGATTTTTATTCCCGTGTTATATTTATTTCATTTGATTACGTCATTAAAGTTGGTTGGATGGAACTAAAATTATCGTATCGTAATTCGGAGCGATGACAGAAAAAAGAAGACGAGAGTGTAACATATTCAATATGAGCGAGCGGACACTTTATCTAATACTTATCTTGCTTTTGTTAGTTCAATTATTTAGGTTGTCCTGTTCAGATGAAGCTTATGTCGGTATTATGAGGACACATGACCAAACAGCTTAAGAAAGATAATTCGTCTTGAAAGAATGTTGCTGTTACCGCATATTTCGCCGACGCGACGGAAGATGATTGTGACTTCAAACTTCACTCTTTATCTCCAAATTTATCTCTCTCGAGTTGAAAGGCGACTGCTTGGCTGAAGACTGCTGGTTTGCTTAACAACGCTCCGCTTCGTAGGATCCAACTATCCAACCAGCAGGTACATTACCTGAACAAGATGCGCAATTTCATTTATCCTTCGGAGAATCCCATAAAGCTGTCCGAAAATATAACAATAAAGTTGGTTAATGTTCAAAGGTTGTGCATACAGTAAAATTCAGGCAGAGGCAGACATGCTTCTTGATGACACACAAGGGGTTGGTATAATGATTATCATCATGATGATACTATTGTGTAGTTGTTGTCGTCTGCCTTGAAAAACTAAATCATATCAATCGCATCATCAATAACAGCAAAAGATAATCTTATTACCTCATACGGACAAGATATTTAGAATGCATTGAGCAATTGAAGGAATGGGAGCATTAAAAGAGAAGAAGACTCTAAACTGCTCCTATACAAGCTTCACTCCAACTCCGCGTTTTCTACCCATCTTGAAATCACTGAGTTGGGGAAGAGTTGTTAGTTAGAATTTTAATGGGAGTAATCATTGTGTAAATTGGGTTTCATGCATAATTAATTTTATTTATACATTTTGGAATTATTCACTATTTCTTTCACGTTACCTTTTGACAAAGGAAGAAATTGGAAGTCGTTCGGACGTTTAACCTGTTATTTTCTACCACAAAAGTACCTTTTCACTTTTTTTGCACCATTTGTTATTTTGATTATAAAGATTATTTTTGATCTCATCTTCATTACGTCATGGTATGGTAGTTTCTGTGTTACGTAGTAAATTACTATTCTATATTTACCATATGCTTGTATTTTCACAGAGTGATTCATAACGTCTCCAGCAGTGTTATGGAGTATCGTTGGAATGTGATAAAAAATTCTTGATGGTGATTCAAAACCAAATAAGGAAGAGTAATAAAACAAACTTACTATTAGGAAAGTTTTATTCGAAAAACAAAGAGACATTAGAAATCTGCACTATGCAAAATGACATGGAATTTATGGAATGCGTGCCATATTACATGTGTAATTGATGAATAGGACGAAGAATGAATTGATATTTTTTATTATCCCGCACGATTCTTGGGATTTTAGTGCGCCTTGTTTGTTTGACACGATGACAATTAATTCATGCGCTGGCGGTTTCCAAAAGAAAACAATGAGTAATGACAATGGATTATTTAGAAGCAAAGGAGATTTTAAAATTCTACAATCTTTTGAGCAAGACAGATAAATTCACAAATAAGTAAAATTGAGAAGGTTTTAAATCTACAACTTATTTTAAAACCGGTACATTCATAATGAAAATGTGTATAAACTACCTGACATGGTCATGACATGACAAAGGTTACAGAAGGGTCACCGGTATTAAAACTTTTACAGAAGTAAATGTATAAAAGTAAGAAACATCCTAGTGTTCGGTTTTCAAAAGTATTCATAATATTCAAAGTGTTTTCGTTTGTTCACGTTAAAAAATGGATTTTTTCCTCTAGATGGTTTACCGAAAGAAGGCGGTCTAACTTTGTTTGAACTTGCCGTAGAGGTTCCAGCAGGTTTTTTGAGTTGTGATGAAGTCGGTAGTAATGCGTAGATAATAGGAAGTCCGTTACGAGCCAATCCTGGGAAATCGATAAATTCATACATGTCCTATTGTATGTATGGAACAAAAAAGGAAATACACTGTTCATTCATCAAATACTTACTGTCAGGTGCCAACAGAAGGATAGAGTAAAGTTAATTAATTACAGCGCGTTTTTCAACCCCTGGGACCTCTCTCAGAATTCTTTCGTTTTCTTGGTCAGGCACCTTTTCATTTAAATCTACTTTAAGTTCGGTCTTTGTCTTTGATGGCTTCTGAGTCGGTATCACTTCTGCTGGTGCTGTTGTTGTGTCAGAAAGTCCGGCTGTTTCTATCTCCACCACAGCTTGAGGTGAGGAAGGAGGTCGCAGAATACCAATGGATGGCGGAGAGTTGTCAACATAGGCGGCTGGGATAGTCAAAGGGGGTGGTGCCGGAGTCGAATTTGGCGGAGGTTGTGATACAGTTGGCAGTGTTGCTGTTACTTGTGAAACACCTTCAAAGTAAACCATTCGTGAATAAAATATATTGGCTAAATAACCAAAAGTAAAGACAATAAAATGGCATACCTGGAGTAACCGAAATTGGGACAGGATTCGGAAGGTTCAATGTGCATGGAACTTGCACCACTTGTGAACCTGGCGCTGATTGAAGTGCAGCTCCTGTATTACCTGAAGGCGTCACGCCACTTCCCCCAGCGGCTGACACAACCAACCCGTTGCCTGTTTGCTGTGCCATTACGTTGCTTGGCGTTCCCATCCAGGTCCCTTGTACCTTTGGCAAATAAGTAATTGGTATCTTGTACCCAGGATGGAACGGTTCACCAGAAACAATGGCCTTAAAGGGTAAAATAGTGGCGTCCGTTTCTCGCGCAATTAATGCTTCAGGGTTTCTATTGCTAGGTAGAAGAATATTAAAAGAAGAAACGGGGTATTCTAGAAAAGTCCCAAGAAAGTCATAGGACTTGAACAATAGCTGCTGTGATCCACCAGGAATGATGCTATTTGCAATACTAAACTCACTCGTAAACGGCAAACCAACGACAGTTTCAAATATTTCAGAATTTAAGGTAGGGTTAGAGACTCCCGTTTTCTTTAACGGCAATTCAATGTTAGAATAGATTGGTAAGAGTTTGCTAAATCTCACTTGTGGGGGAAGCGGAACAAAAGGTGTTCGCCAAGGTGCAATAGTTTCTAAAATCCTTTCACCACAAATAGTTTGCATCATAAAAGATGCAAATAAAAATTGTGCAAGTTTCATCATGCTTTCAAAATGGGATTAGCTTTGTTAATGTGAGCTTTCAGATACTTTGATGATATTTGACAAAACTCTTCTGGAAAGCTATTATTACTTGCTCTGGTGATTTATACTGCCCCAGAAGTCTCAGAATAATATTTCCTGCTATCTGTAAATCCAAAACGCATCTTATACTAGATTATCCATTTTGGGTTACTCGTACTCCAGGTATTTTTAAGCCTCAACATTCTTGTTATTAAAACTTTTTTAAAGCAAAGATGTAGCAAAGTTATATACCGTTATTTCTGAGTGAGTACTACGTAGAACTCATACTCTGTGATGCTCCGGATTTTCCCATTTTTATGTCAAGGCTAAAGTAGAAAGTGCTACATATTCAGGATTATAAAAAATGGTGATGTTTCTGGGTCAAGTTTCAAAGAAAAGAAAATATTTGTGTTTCTTTTTTTACTTCAGTTTGCTCTGTCTATAATGATGTTCCACTTCATCCTACCTTGAACATCGCATGTATTATACAGGCTGTATATTAAGTCAGTCACACTTGATTTGTGTAAAAAGCCTTTTCATTCGTACAGTCACATCGCTGGATCATCTTGTGTTACGTAATATGTACTCATATAGAAGAAAACGATAAATTCAAACTCAAGCATGACTTAGGACTGACCTGAAGCTAAATGATACACATTTTCACTTTTAAAAAGTTTCCTTTCCAGTCCCCTGGAATTACATTTCAGAAGAAAGGAAACACGACACAATAATATTTAAATGGTTGCAGTTTGCAAATTAAATTACTGAAACTGATTCTCGGCAAGTTTTCGGTTTAATGATCACTTGTTTACTTGCTGGCTCATCCATAGTTCCAATGATTTCAAATCCAATCACAAGATCGGTTAACATTCCATATTTCAGTCGGAGATAAATGAGATTAGAGATTAGATTAGTTCATTAATTGTTATTCATTTGGATTGTATAATATGCAGATTTAATGTAACTAAACTATCCGGAAAAAGTGTGAGACTGTACAAAATTTCATATTATTCAAACCAGTCTTACGTTTTCTTCCAGATATTTCAGCTAGTTTTAAAGCGTAGGGATCTGACTTTAGATGACAAAGATTTGTCGCATTTAGACCTTGGAGAGTAAAGAGAGAAAAATGTCAGATTTAGTTTAGGCAGTTAAAAATATTGAATTTTAATGAACGACTTGGTGTTGGTTAGCGCAGCATATTCTATCGAAGGAACTGTAGTCGGTGTTGCTGATTCTTCTGGTGTAAATTCCGTTCGGGCAATTCGGACAGTAAAAAAAAGTAAAAAATAAAAATACAGTAAGTACAGTAAAAATTACGGATTTCGTATGATCAGCTTAAATTATAGAAAAATAATTGAGGTGCAAGTGAGTGTCATTTTGAAGATGAAGAGTTGGATTTTCAAATAAGGGGATAAAGGAGATTTTTCTCACTCTTTACTCTTTAAGCTCTAATTACGACAAATCTTTGCCATTTTCAATGAATGATAACTTATTATAAAGCTAGAACCTTAGGCTTTAAACCTAG
>VYYJ01002241.1:0-22889 GCA_021029165.1 Cyphoderus albinus | reverse complement strand
ATTGGTCAATTGAAATAAGTTTTAGCGATTCATTTAACATGGGTAGGATAGGACTTCCTCCCTATGTTAAATGCCCTAGTACTCAAAAAAACTTAATTATTATAGTATATATTAACAATAAATGTTTCATTCATAATAAGCGTACAAGGTACAAGAATTTATATTCTACACTTAACCTCAAAATATTCACAAATTAGTATCGATATCAATTAAATAGTGAAATCGTATAAGTACATACTCAAAAGTTTGGATTGATTAGCCCACCACCATTATAAAGATTCTCTCCCTCGTTATAGCGAAACATTAAGTAAACATAAACGCTTAAACAGACATGTAGAGATTATATGTAGATTGTAGAGATAAAGCCATGTCTGAAAATTATACTGGCCATTTAGCGCAATATCTGTTTTAAAATCACTTTAAAATCATCATATCCGAATTTCGGTAGATGGAAATAGCGAGCACAAGCGTCTAAAGCTCAAAGAAGATACAATACAACTTCGCTGTAAGGAGCGGAGCAAGCTTCCAAAATTACGTTGAAGTTGTGTCTGTAAAGGAGAAAGCATAAAGTGATCTTGATTCTCCGGATTTTGAACACCCATCATGTTGACTGGTATGGGGGATGTAGCTTGTATTTGCAATGGAAAAAATATGGTATCAGACTAATGATACAAATTATGGCTTGGCCGGCGAATAACTGAGATGTCAATACAGTAAAAAAAGCGTTGGATGCCATTCAGTAAAGTTTAAATGTTTAAATATTATAATTTCAGATTGTGTCACAAGTTGCTGACATTTAGTCCTTTTTATATTCCAACACACCAAACCAACTCCAGACGTTTGTCATCATTACTAATTTTAGAAGTTTTTTAAAAAAATAACTAGATAGTGTATATAAAAATGTTTTCGCATGAAAACTTCAGTATCCTGCCTATTATATCTTTATTATCCTTTGTAACATTTTAGCAAAAATATTTACTAAAATGTCTTGTTAAGCCCTTAATGTGAAGTTTATCACAATAGATTGAGAGGCGGCATTCTAAAGACGAGTTTTGCTTTTAATCAAGAATCATTTCACTTTAAATATTCTTGTAATTCGGGGCTGGACATTTAACTAAATAGTGGGAAACCGATTTAAGATTGGCTGACTAACCATTTTCAGTTTGCACCTTCTCCCAGAAAGAGTCACTCTATGAGGAGATCTGAGTGTCACCACCACATTAAAGTAGTAGAGAAGGCTTTAAAATAGGTAATCCTTAAAACTTTTGCATCTTTATTGGTATCATACAGTAAATTGCGATGCAAGGGGCCATAGGTTCATTTATGCATTTGAAGGACGTTTCGTAACTGTTGTGTTATGAAAGAGCCTCCAATAAAAATAACTAACCGAATTGACTGTAACGCAGAAAATTCTGGTAAACCTAATAAGAAAAGAATTCAAGAAAGAATTTCTGTTAAGGAATGTAATATTTTGATTCATATAGAGAAGCGATTTGAGAGCTATTCTTGGTCTTGGAGCTTTAAATCACAAAACTTTATAATGTACCCAAAGGAAATTGTAAGTCTTTCCTTATCGGATTTAAGTTAGAATTTTTTGCTTCGAAAGACAGCGATATTTTTTTCAATGATGTTTCTGTAATGGAAAACACTAATAAAAATATCTCTTGTATGTTGATCGCTGGTGATCTACAGTAACGTAGAAAAGAAAATGATATACTGGAAAGTTACATATTTTATGACTGCAACATATATGTAGTATGCCATGTGCAGTTTGTGGGATTTGGTTTATTATCGGATCTTGCGTTGCAAGAGAGCACAGAAAACAGGAAAACCCCGGTGCCCGGCTTCCACTTGTTCAGACACGTTGAGACAGTTCATGCGAGAGGGCTTCGAGTGTTTCACGATATTCCACGGTTCTTCTCTGCCATTCTACACATTGTATAAGGAGAGCAATGCGTTTCTAAATACTGATTTGGGAGTTTCTCTGCAATTGAAACCCTTAAGTTATATTAAATTTTTAGCATCGGTTTCTTTGCAGATTGCAGTCTTTCGTACTTTGCGCAAGAATTTACAAAGGAACTGTGAGAAATACCCGTAAATGATTTACGAAATATCCATGCTTCAGTGTAATTGTTCGCCGGGCCCATGGAAAGAAATAAAGTTAGTGAAAGTTCATCCGGTACACACTTAAATGGTATTTGAGGCAAGATGGGCAGTGAGTGCATATGAAGTGAAATTCAAGTAGGAAGTGAAACATTACGGTGCAGTGGAGAAATTTACAGTGTAGTGAGACCACTTAGGCTTTATTTCTTCATTCGGTTATGTGTGCTTCTCTTGTATTACGATTATTGTTTCAAAGTTTCCGGTGGAACGTCCTTTCAAGAGTAAAGAGGAAAAAAAGTATATCGTAAACGTGGTTCGTAGAATCACCTTTGCTCTAAAAGTGAAATAAAAGAGATGAAAATTGGCAATTTTTACTTCTTGTCACACATGACTACTTTTATTTTAGTATCCCATTATCAGCAACCATACAGCCACCTACTTCAATAACTATAACTTCACTTTCCTCCACGAGGAGAGGAAAAAATGAATCCTGCAGTGGTGACAACAACTTCAGAATCTCGTTATGGCTGATGCTTGCAGCTAGTAATAAGTGCCAGAGTAGTTATTAGTCGTAGGTTCAACACTAAGCTGAAGTTTGAAACAACAACCAATTTAGCTTCATATTACTCCCATTTCATTATTATTATTGCTGACGGACTAAACATTTACCACGACTGGGGCATAAAGTGACATAATGTTCTCTTTATTTTTGCGAGTAAATATTGCATAGGCCGCCTCAAACTATTATTGCCTCACACAACTGCTACAGCTACAAACATCAGCAGAGAAAGCTAAGGAGTAAGGAGAGAAATTTTTATTCATTCGACACACGAACACACTTATCCGATTTACATTATATGGATAGTTTTTACGTGCCAACTTTTCGCTGGAACCAAATAAAAGATTTTCTACTTCCCATTTGAAACAAAACATTTGTGCACGTCATAAAGTAAGCTTGTTGTTTCAACTTTTAGTATTTCCTCGTCAGTTGCTTTCTGTTTTTGCCAATTATAGAAGTGGATTGTGGACTGTAAAAATAGGATCTTAAAATATAGGCAACTAACATCTCCAACATTTATTAATTTCTGTGGAGTAGCCATTCTCCGGATCTCCTCCGCAAGCAGTGACATTTCTGTACCAGACAAAGAAGCGACAACATTCCAGTGCAGTGAAAGGACGAGTTTGATGTGTAATATTCTCTACCAAAGGCTGATACAAAGGATACCAAACAGTGAAAATCCATGAAAAAATGCTCTTCTTCCTCTGTCACTGACTGATCCTTCCATAGTGCACCATATTTCCACAAAATACTTCCAACATTCACTTTATATTCTAGCGTTGCTTCCCATACATATCCCCAAGGGAGCTTAGATTCGTCAAAAGTTTCACAGTGGTTGTCCATTGCCCTCTTTGTGATCTGTTTCATCATACTCTCCTGGCTCACATTTGTAAAAATAGATTCGGAAAAGGAGAAAATAATGCTGAAAATTGAAGAAGCCACAGTGAGCTTTTATCATTTCTGACAGAATGCTTCGATATTTCCGATTTCCATTCGCTATCATTGAGCCTTTCTACGAATGTCCATCAATAACTTAAGCCAAATCAAGTTTACATGCACTCTGCTACTATCTAGGTATTCTTCAGTAAATGTTTCAATGTAAATAAATTGACGAAATTGTACAAATAACTGTAAGAAGTTTGAACGAATAACGAAATCAATTTCTTGGCCAACTTGACTTCATTTAATAATGTGATCCCAAGTGAAAATATGGTTAGATGACTAGCAGTAGTAGCAGTAAACCTGGAGATTATATAACTTGACACTTATTCAAATTCAATTAGGTAAATGTGTAAGTAATTTATTTTGTAGAGAATGTCTTATTAATTTCTCGAATGGAAGATTTGAAGCTGTTAAGGAGAAAGCCTTTCACTTTACCTTTATACAGACGACATGTTGACAAACTGAATTCATATCATACATTAGCAAAAAGTCTGAAGAACTTGGTAATCAAAACCAGTCAGTGAGCATCAAAGTCAAATGCATGATTCCTATTCAAAGTTTTGATCGTTTACAGAATCTCGGGGACACTTTTTCAATTGAAGGAATTAAAACCAGAACCAAACGTGCGTTGCGTTCGTAAAATCAATCGGGGTGAGAATGAGAATCAAGCGAAATTCGTTGCAAAATAGTGAATGTTAATACTCATCATCTTACTATAGTTTCCCATTCTATTTAAATCTGACAAGAAGCTCGCGTTAAGTGATTTCAATGAATTCAGATCACATTTACCATTGGAATGACAAGGGCATGTTATCCCTTCTCACAAAGGAGGAACGAGTCACTACGTAGAATTTTAATTTTTTCTTGTCAAATCCTCAGTCCAATTCTCTACTCCATTCCACTCTACTCACTTCGTCATTTCCCAAACTCATAGGCCTTCGGGGGAAGGACGGACTGCCTTTGGCATCTCATCTCATCCTGCGCCGCATTCCACATTTACACGGATAAAAAATGAGTAACTCGTGGACTGTGACTGACAAACTCCCATCCGTAACGAATAATACGAAAGTTATTATAATATATCCAACAGGTAAGAGGCCTCTCATAAATTTCACTTTCAATATACATAAACATTTTTTATATAAGTAATGCACTGTACGCTTGTAAGGAAGCGCATAAAATATAAATAGATTTCGAGTTCATGTTATTTTGCTCAGCTACTAAATAAATGAAATTCCTTCGGTATTCACCTTAACTCTTTGAAAAAAAGAAGATAAAATAAAACTCGTCATTGGAATATGTATGGCTCAATGAAAGAATTACAATAGGAAAGGAAGGGTTTAAGGCAATGATACCTTTTATGGATGACATTTCTCCGTATCAGAAAGAAGATTGTCTGACCTACTGACATTATGAATGAATTTACATCTAATCTCATTGCCCCATCGGACACAAAACGACTCTCTCCATCTCTCCTTCAAACCTGAGTCTTGAACAAAGGTTTCCACTCTAGATTCTGCCACAGAAGTGCAGAGCTGGTATTGCATGGCTATTTAGTTTCAGAGACTAGTTAATGCTCATTGTAATCTTATGGAAACCGAGTCTTCCATCCAAACAGTAGTATATTATATGATGTAAGTAAAGAAAGTGTTGTGAGCATGAGGCTATATTACCATCATCCCTGTTGACGCCAGATGGTATCCCAAAAGATATTATTTTGAATGTCTGTTGGAGGGTTCAAGGGAAACATGTTAACCGAAAAAGTATTGCAAATCGTATACGGACAGATAAAATGTAAAGAAAGTAAGCGAATGTGTTGTTGTCTCCTTTTCATCAATCGTCATTTTCTTTTCTTGTCCAAACTTCATTTTGTCGTTATGTATCCCTCTGAGCAGCACAGAGGTTCTTTCTGACTGACACAGCAGGTATTAAAAAACACATTGCCATAAAGGAATGCTAAGATCCATTCAGTAATTCAATTTCATCTTCGAGAGTCGTGGAAGTAGGCTAAAAAAAATAGCGACAGACGTTTCTTTTTACGATCATCCTATCTCTTGACTTTACTGGAAGTATTATTCTGGCTGAAAATACAGTGCGTCTGTAAGTCGGTCGGAAAATAGAAATAGAAACCGTTTTTAGAAAATTACTTTTAGTATACTGGACAAGGGACTAGTGTTTAGTAATGATAACCTTAAGTTAAATACGTATTTGATAATTAGCAAGTGGTCACTTAAATCGATGCGATGTTAGAATTGCGACTGAATGAACTATCATTGTATTATAGTCAAGTCTCGCCAATTAAATAAGGAAAAAATACTTCCCCACACTCGACGCTCTCCTTAACTTTTGTCCAGCCAAGCATCAAGTCAAGCATGCTTCTCCTGCTTCTCTGCTTTAGCTTCCTGGAGCTCTTGTTTTTACGATCCCTGGTAGTCCTTCATTTAGGGACAAACAAATCTTTTAGGGCTGTCGTGTGGAAGTAACATTGCTTATTCCGCTCTCTGTGCATTCTGGCATTCTGCCTTTAATTTAACATTATACCTCATTTAAGAGTTGAAAGAAAAGATTGAGGAGAAAGATATGGAAGATTGAAAATTAAAAATTCATACTGACTGACAATGTAATTGTCATTTGTTCGCTCCGCTCGTTTCCCATTCTTTATATCTTGTTATTCAGCTTGCAGCCTCATCAGTGAGGCCATTCATGCAGGTATGATTAGCATTTTCCGCATGTGCTACCATTGGGCTCTTCAGACACCTCTTTAAGCGGTGTAACACGAGAAAAATGTCCACGTAAACCCCAAATATCTACCTCAACTCACAATGTACGTGTGTGTATGTAAACATCCGTCTTCATATTCCAACCGCAGAAGAAGTGAAAGCACCGAACAGTCATCTTTATATGCATCATCTCCTATTGTGGCATTGCTTTCATTCACTCCATTTTTCTAACTTTCTATTTGTATTCAAGTCTTACCCAAGCAAATACAACAGCACCACAGTAGTCCCAGAAGGCTTATTACAAAAATAGGCCTTTCGCTTTATTCCAGAGCTGAAGCTTTCTAACAGATTCCTATTCTAAATCCGTGGCGCATAAAAACATACGCCTGCATCGCATCTCTCTGTTTATAACCGTAACGGAAATTTATGTTTTTGCAATTTTAACCATATTAGATTTCATTTACAAGAGTTCCGAGTGACAAACCTAGATATACAAACTCCAGCTTTTAACAAAATAAATATTTATATTAATTTTGTCTAAAACTCGTCACGATCGACTGGGAACAAATACCCAAATCATTAAAAAAAATGTTTGACAAGTTTTTCCAAAACAACTCAGTAAACGAGAATAATGCTATGCAAAAATACTATTGATCTCGCAAACTTTCATCATTCCAATGGACACGATTTTTTCTTTGCGAAAGAATACAAAAGAAACGAAACTCTTTTATTCGTAATCCAATAACATCGTTTGACAAGGCAAATTCTGTCTGAAGACGACTCCAGGATCCACTCCAAGGGATTTATCAAAGTCAACCCTGTCAATTAATGTTATGATATGGCTTTGCAACTTATGTCTTCTGGAACACCCAGAAAAAGAGTTCTTAGTTTCCTCTTCATTTTTTTCTAATAACCGTCGCTACTGTTTTATTATACTTTTACTCGATGACAAGCACTTTACTCAACAGCACACCAAAAAGCTCCACGAGGTAGCTTTTGCTTGCTACAATAGGTTTATTAGTCGTCTACTTGAAATTCGCAATCCACCAGTGTTCTGCGATACTTACTTACATGAACCATACGTTTTGTATCACTTTTTCCCTGCTACCGATAGCTACCTTTCAAACTTGTTTAATTTTCACAAAGGGCGATATTGCCTCTTTAGTCGTCAGTTGCTTCTATTAATTTCATAAATTCCAACTCAATTCTTGGGAAAAATGTATTCACTGGTGTACATACGTTAGAACTGTCATTAACCTGTCGGCCGGTTACGATAAGAGGCAGTGGCAAGTTTGACTGTCTTAATGATAGTTCTTTCTGATTGTTCACTTATGCTCTACTAAAAGTTTGCGAATTCTCCACTGGGAAAGAAAACTCGGTTCGTATAGTGCAAAGACATAAGATTACTTTTTCGTGTTTTATGTGATTTTTTTGGGTAGATATTGTAATTCTTTTTCGAAGTTATGCGTTATCATTAAATTAAAATAACTTGGACGAAATTTTGTGGAGAATTCTTAATTCAAAAATTGAAGTTATATAAAGGAACTGATGAGCATTGTCTGAATGCCATTAGAAAAATAAAATGCTAATTCTATATGAGGATTTGGAAATGGTATTTAAGGTAAAACAAGAATAATAATATGAATAATTGAATAACCAATGCTATGAATGAGTTTGCAAATTTTTGGTCCTTTTTGGCACTTAATGGGAGTGCAAAACTTTTGTGTAGACATTATATTGATTTGGTTATTTGATGAAGTATCCTGAAATCATTACACATTCTAATAATCCTTGTTTCTATCCATCTCTCATGGATAAGATTGCTTATTATACTCTACTTTCGTCAATGTCCACCTCTAAACTAAAATGATTTTACTTTTACAATATTAATGCTCAAGAAATGTTAAGAAAAGTGGCAAGTGTTAATTCTTGACGGCACGACAAAGCTATAAAAATCCACGTAACCTCAAATTCAATGCATTTTATTTTGCCTGCTTGAATAAAAGCAAGTGAAAATTAGTTTTACGCACGGCTAGGCGCTTCGTACTGTCCGTACATTTATTTCATATCTTTCGGGAAAAGAGGAATGATTCAGAGCCGATATCTCTTAAGAAAGAAGCTAACAAAATAGCCAGAAATGGTTTTAGAGCGTATAAATACCAGCCGTAGTCGCCTATTGAAAGTATTTTTGTACGCCAAAACAGCGTTTGGATTTGGATGTTGCAATGTTTGATAAAATACGAGGATGTCCTTTTCTCTCACTTTCACTCGCGTCAGCACCATAAAACCCAAAGCACAATGCGTTGGCCACATTCATTCTTTTACGTTTTTTACTTACTTCGCTGTTCACTTGCTGTGTACGTGGTATACATATTACATACCAACATGAAAGATGAACGAAGCAAGCCTTTTAAACTTGTCCCTTGTTCTTCAGATCCCCTGTCGAGTCTAAAAGTTCACGTTAAGGTGCTGCCTCAATGAACATTTTGTACTACAGAACTAACAACACGTTAGAACCAAGAGCAATGACAGTATCACAGCATCAAAGGAAGTTAGTAAAATAGCATCAACTAGACATAAATATAAAAACCCGGGCAAAAATTCGGGTTGACACACAAGAACCTAAAGAACCTTTCACATTGAAGAATCTACTACCTTGATCTCTGGCGATGCTACATTTGTCCGAGTTTAAGTAAAATATGATGCCACTGCTCCTGATTGCGTCATGCGATGCCTTAAAATAATACCAATATTGTTTGGCCGACGGCAGTAACATGAGGGAATTTTATTAATTTACTCTTCTATACATTGCTTATACGGTGCTGTATGTATTGCGGTATAAATACACGTTCAGTTAGCCTTTTATTCTTGAACATTAAGACGATAAAAAAGTCTTTTTAGTGTCTCTTTATTATGGTACTCGTAATTGAAGCTTAATTGTAATATCTATCAGTGGAGGTAGTAAGGAGAAAAAGTGACATTAAACGAATCAATTAAATTGACAGAAATTAAATTGTCAGCGTATTCACAACAGTCATACAGTCATTGCCTTTTACATTTAGATCCAAGGAGAAATGAATGCTATGTGCTATCATTACAATGACATTTTCGCAAAAGAACTGGAAAAATAAAATTATATTTTATATTTCGTTCTAAGTTGTGATTGTGACACTCCAAAACAGTTTTATTATTAAATATGATGTGTAGGAGTATCTCATTTGGTAATATTGGAAGAACAAAATCGAAGTCAAAAGTAAAACTCATTACGAAATGTGTAATTATGCATCAGTATAGGGTTTGTTAATAATATTTTGTATGCACTTAAGAAATGACAGTCAATTTAATAGTCATCAGAAAGGAGGAGCTTTCAAAAAATACAAAGAATTTTCAAAGTTGTTTTATTGTGGATGACCAAAGCAAAGAGTTGAAAGAAAACATTCATCTTAAACTATCAACTGAGTCGACTATTATTAATTTTTGTTTAATAATTGAAACGAATTACGAAGATAAACTACTCGTCAATAATTTAACTCGAAATAAAAGGTTCCCCAATATTATTAGTTAAATAACTTCTCGTCTGTCTGCCAGGAACCAATTTATTATGTGAATGTAATTTAATTTGCTAAGAGAGAGAACATTAAGTTATTGCAGTCATAAACCCAGTAAATAACCAAATTAATTTCATGATTGTCTTCGAATTTTTTATTGATATTTATTATGTGATTGTGCTGATAATGCTTCGCCAATACAAAAGCTGTATCTAATTTTTACTTTCTATCACAAACCTAAACTGTAAGACTAGCTTTTTTAGGTTACATCCTTTGGCTTAAAACCGTGGAAAATTGTAAAATTGTCATTGGACCTTATTTAATGAGTAATAAAGAAACATCGTCGACAGACATAAACTTTCTCTTTCTTCGGAAAAGAAAGTTATTACCTCAGATAATAAATAACAATGATACTTCTATTACAACACATACCAGTAAGTTAGTCTCATATCTTCCATTAATTTACCTATTTTGATGCTAACTACTTTTTACAAAGCTTTGAATAAAATAGCGTATTAGGAAAGCATTTTGCTTAGTTTTTTCTGATGCAGTTTTTTTTCTTACTTGAATAACCTTTTACACAAAGCACTAAATCTAGTTGAGAAAGTTTTGGAATATTAGCCTAACATAATTTCTAATTTCATTTTGAAAAAGTAGGAGTGTGTGTGTTACAGTTTTTCATATGTTCTCAATTTTTCCACACTTTGCTGGCTTCATTTTATTGTAACAAGACAAAAAAAACCTCAACGGAGAACGCAGGGTCACTTATCCCAAGTAGAACTAAAACTTTTTCTTCATTCACCTGATGTTGTCAACTACGGCCCAACTCCATTCTCCTTCATTGTGCAGCCAGCTAGTTGAGAACAATGCGATTATGAGCATCTTCCATTCGTAACTGCACCCATGATTCCATTTAGCAAAGAGAAAGCGTAAACATCCATGTGAATTGAATAGGCATATAAATGAAGAAACGGCACGTGACGGCCAAGTCGTGGGCAAGCAAGGAGCACAAAATTAAACAGGGTACTTTTATTGACGTACTAAGCCCAGTCGTTAAACTTTATAAAGAGCGAATATAATACCTTTCAAGAAGAAATGCTCATCATCTTTAATATTTTTGGTTGTAAATATGCTCCAAAAGTGGGATCACTTTCGTTGCAATAATACGTGAAAGGTAATTCCTTTTTATGCTTCTAAATATTAAATTTTAATTTACTAAAAACTCTGTAATCACATCACCAAAGGTCGTGCACTTACATAAGTAATCTTCTTAAAACAAAAAAAAACTTTGCTTTCATATAACTACAGTACTTTGAGTACTTGTATCTGTATCGCTAACCTGTGTTTCAACAAATATGGTTAACCTTGCCTTTACAACTACTTTTAACTTGATCTCCCACAGCATCATAAAGTGGAATCAGTTTTTAGTGCTTAAAATAATCATAGTTTTAGAACAATTGGATGAACTCTTGAGGGACTAGACAACACATTACGAGTCTGGACAACTTTTAAAAATTACTTGTAGCAAATCAAGTTATCTTATGTAATGTTATACATACGCTGGCATTATTTGAAAGAGAAAAATGTATGAACTTTCTAGCAGAAGTGTACTTCATGACTTCATATTAATATTGCTACTGTGCGCAAATCCAATTCCCAGGACTTATGTATAGGTCAAATGTACACTGAGCTTAATCCATTTTGTTCTGAAATGAAGTAAGTTCAAAGCATAAAACTTTTCCTCGGCACATTTGGTGCTTCTGGAAGAGTAGACGGAAATGACTATGACATTGACTACGATTATGATAAAGTCCGTTGTCACAAAGAGAAGTTGAGCTTGTACTTTGTCTTACTCCGAATCAATTCGCTATCAAACCATCGACAGCAGCAGCTTTACTTACTAAGGTCGCTTTTATGTATTGTAATTAATATCGTTTACCTTACCCTCCCTATTTCTTCCTCTGATTAATTTACAACTACAAAAATGTATGAATATTTAAACTGGGTCTGGGACATTCGCTTGAATAAAAATAAAACTGATTATTAACAAGGTATTTTTATTTATAATGCCTTAGAACATTGGATGAAGCTACCAGGATTAGCAATGCCTAAATGACGGGTTTCGTTTATGTACCTATGTAGGCAGCGACGAATTATCTAACTACAAATACTTTTTTGACCGGGATACGATTATTTTAATTTTTCATTAACCACACTTCGACCACTTAGAAGAAAGAATATTTTTAGTTAAATACATTTTATTTATTTAGTACGATGTAAAAATAATTTATATCTATAAATATTCTGTACTATTCCCCGAATTGCTTACTCTCTGGAAAGTAAATGTTTTGTGTTTTTAACTACATCCTGAATACCGATCTTGTTTCTTTGCTAGCTTGAATGGTTACAAAAGCAATACGAAGATTTACTGGTCTTTCTCACTAAAATACACTTGTCGTTAATATCCATGTTACACTAATTTTGATAGAATTCCCATTCTACCACACACGAGTTATTAATAGAAACAGTTTGGCTCAATTACAAAACTACAACGAGGACTTCAATTTAATAGCAATGCGAGAAAGTTTATTACATAGCCACTACAAGGACCACTGACCACAACCACCCAACCATCACATAAGATTGTTTCCTCAAATACTACATAACAGTAATAATAATAATCATTCAGATCATTACCGCGCACAACATGACTTCAAGTGCATTTATTCTTTTCTTTGGATGAATTTTATTCTTACGAAGGGTATTGTTAGAATATTTGGAAAGCAGTACTTGTTTTTGGCCTGTAACTGTAATTGCAGCAGTAAATAGTTTCCCACTGGTAAGTACAAAGCAGAAGAATCATTCAAACTTTCGCTGCAGTTGTAATACACATGTAGTTCTGTAGCAGCGACTTGTACCAGCGGTAAAAGCTACATGTCGGTAGTGATGTCCAAAGAATTACGGCCGTATTAATGCATATAGTTCCTTTATATTTCACCTCCTAGCTAGTAGCAAGGAGGAAGCCAGGAACACGAAGAAACTCGCATGCATCACAAACAAGACCAGAGAAGAGAAACTATTAAACAACTTCTTGGTCTCCTCTTCTCCAAGAAGAGAACATAAACCAAAAACACTTTCACTTTACTTAACTCTCTTCTTTCCTGATCCAGCCTCCAGCAAAATAACTGAAATTGTATGTAAAGTAAAATACTCAGCTATAATTCTTATACTTCTGTGATTGGCCTTGTTCCAACGATATTGCTGCCCTTAACGGTTTGTATCAGGGTAGAGAAACCTACATTGGGTAAAGGAAATGCGTCCCGCATTTTGTAGAAGCCTTTCTTTCTTATTATGATTTTGTAGAAACGACAAAAACGTATTTTACAGTTATTCCTGAATACTGAAATAATACTAACGAAAGTAATTTGTGTATATGAAGCCACTTGAAAAGGCTTAAGTTACACCATTATAAAAGTCATTTAAGCAAAGACTGAAAGACCTTTTTTAAATCAACCCAACTGGAAAATAAGAAACTATAAACATGTTGGATAGATAGATCTTAATTTATCAATTAAAAGAACTAAAACTATCTGGGAAAAGACCAGGTTTTGTCTGAACATAAAGTTGAATCAAATTCCCCACTGAATACAAATAATGGCTTGAAATGCAATACCATTGGACTGAGCGCTGTAAATTTGTTATCTGAACTGAATTCTTACACAATCTTTATTGCTTATTAGATAATATTCGCTTTAATTGCTCCATTATTGCCATTATGTAAGCGGCGAACACTTTAGTTCAAGCGATAATATCATAATATCAAGACATTGCCGGCATTTTCATGGAGGATATTGTCAAGCACGCTGCGGGCTTTCCTTCTTTAAATTGCACCGTAATGTAATCCTTGTCTGACAGTGAATGTCATTAATATAACGAATTACTAGTAGTACTCAATTCAATCCCTAAATTATGGGGGTATAAACGAATCATTTAAGGGCCCACAATTTTATGGGAATTGTAAAATACATTGTAAAATGCATAATTGTAAAAGAACAAATTCATAACGGTATTATTCAATAATATGCCGTAAGTTTCAAAGCGTGAAAAACTGTACAGACAGAAATGCTGTAAATCAAGTCATTCTTCGATTGACTGGGGTATTGACTGTAACTCTATCACTTGTTCGTGGTATTTTATAAAATCACTTAGGGTGTGGCTACAAAGTGAGGTCAATTGCCATATCGTCATGCATCGAGTATGGAGTATCTGAGCCGAATGTCATTTTGAGCGGAGCGGTGTTGTTTCTGATAGAGAAATCGCTTAAAAATATGAATAGCGTCGTGACAGACTTAGAGGACATAATCTGGTCGGTTTTCGTCGTTTCCTTTAGCTTGGCAGCCATTTGCCATTAACGTTTTTCCAATGGTTTTGTTTTATGGAAAAAGGCATAACATTTTCTTTCATTTCTTGTCGTTGTTGGCATTGGCTTTTCTTGGCTTTGGCTTTTCTTGCATATAACATTAACCACCAACTCTTTATAGAAAGGAATTTTCTTACATGGGCAGGCATGCATACATAAATGTTTGTGAAATGTGTGTGGCAAAGGCAAAATTAAAAAACTGAAAGACAAAAGACTGTCATTTTTCAGGGAAAGCATGTTGTGTTTTTGACTTCGAAACTGGGTGCAGAACCTTCAGGTTGTATTGTTTCGCTTAAATGGTAGTCGTCGCTGCCTTTTGCTGTAGCACCTAGCAGACAGGCGAAATACATTTTGCTCTTTTAATCTATGGACTTAGCCTCTCGCATTTTCAATAATGTCAAGCAATTTATGTCACGTCAAGTTCAGTTCAGTTTCATTTACCCTCTTTACATGCTCTTGCAACAATATTCCATTTCTTATTCAATAAAAAATTAGTCGCCCATGAAATAAATTTCAGGCTATGCAGCTGCTCTTGCTCTGCAGAATTGACATGTGGTGATATTGTGGTGGTGAATTTTCAAAGCCCTTTGACTTTATTCATTATTTTCATTGATCAAAAGTTTTTGTATTTTCATTGTCCTCCTCTTCATTCATTTTGCTTGGTCCACCAGGAAAATTTGAACTTGCGTTTGGTAGGAACTGCCTAGTAGTAAAAACATACTTCTCTTGCTTATTTTTCTTGGCTTTATAATCAGCGTGGGTTTGGAGATTTCATTTCGGCAATCCTTGTAAGTTAATTTCTTGTAGATAAGCAATTTTCTTGGGTGTTTTCTTACCTCAGACTACAGTTTTCCTTTCCCTGCTTTCTATTATGGCAGCTCTTCCAAAGTGCAGACACATTCTATTATTCTAATGTTCAACACGACACGAAGACAGTTAAGTTTACCATAGTACACCTACCGTAACACGTGCGGCACCCTTCGTATCACAGAATTTTCATGCAAGGTTGCATGAAGCGACAACATCACAAGGATTGCAGGAGTCTCGCCATTATATAATCCATTTTTGCAATTGTCGTATGTAAGGGCATAATTTATCGTTACCATAAATAACACCGCTAGTTTAGCATTAGTCTTGCGAATTCTGAATGCATCTGAGGGTGTAGCCACACATTTATGCCTTGTTCTAGATGACGACTGCAGATGATTACGATTGTATCATTGTTTTATGGAAATGTGAATATCTTCTTCATCATCATCGCGTTTTGCATGCCACTACAGAACTAAACCTGCTTTTTCTTCAAAGCATTATTATTCTTTCCTTTCCATGTTTCCCAAAAGGCTTTACACTTGTTATTATACTTCAACTTGATCGCTTTATCTTTTATTACGCATGTTCGTGCATGGAGGAAAAATAACAGCGAAGCATCTAGTTGCTAAAATTCGAGGAAGATAAATTTTTGTTTCGCATGTTCTGTGCACAACGTTCCGCCATAAAATATCCACCATCAACCCAGCGTTCACAGATTTGGGAGATGTAACTAAAATAAGCTTTCATTTCATCGGCATTGCGAACGTTTCTTTCAGCACTTCCACCTTTATTTACCAGCGAAGCTTTGATCCGAAGTAACTAAGGTTGTCTCTTCACCTGGCCGTTCCGGCCGTTCTTTCTGTCTATTAGTAAGCAAAAAATGTGAAAAATTTGTTTTCAAACATCAAGTTTATTTTTTTAGCGGTTACATACATAAAACACGTTCAACTGCAATGGTTGAACGGATCTTTTTCTGCAAAGTAATATTTGGATACATTACTTATATAATGTTACATATAATGTTAATAACATTTATGAAACATTTTTCATGCAACATAAAACTTTGTCGACTTGTGCAGAGGGCTTTGGAAGCAAACAAAATGACAATCCGCTACATACATTACAGTATGATCAAATGTCTTATTTTAAATAATTATTGTGAATATTAAATCTAATTTGACCTCTCACGGTAGGTCACGAGATCCGAGAAGTACGAATGTGGTATACACATCACATTATTTCAGAGATGAGATTGAAACGATGATGATGATGACGAAGACGAAATGGAGATTTCATGTTGCTATTACATTACCCTCTTTTTCCTCTCAAAAATTCTTAAAATACACAGCAGGTACGTGGTAAACACAGGGCTAAAGGTGGTGCTTTATCTTGATGTACTCTGTTACACTTTTTATTTTACTGGGACTTTTAGCTACTATTTCCTTATAACATTTGAGGCGGCTTCCAAGCACCAAATGTGGGATTATCACTGTAATGCATCCCTTTATTTATTTCATACGTTCAAATTAAACAAATGTCTACATTTTCGCTTCTCCAACAACTTAACAAGAAGGACACAAGTTACTACGGCCCTCATCATCATCCTCGTTGACGGTGAAGAAACTACAAAACAGATACATACTTCGAGTTTCATTGCCTGTCTCATTGTCGCTTTTTAAGCTGCTGAATTGTATGAAAGTTGTTGCATTCTTTTTCTTTTCTTATGAAATTAGCAGCAAGATAATTAAATGAAAAAACTTATGATTTACGGTTGGAATGTGTAGCTAATGTCAAAAACACCATCAGAAACAAGGTATAAAAATAAAAATACTCTTTTATTTGTCCCAAAGTAGTAACTTTCTCTCTAGGTAGCAATAGTAAATAAGTATAGTAATAAAATAATGAATGACTATAATTCAGTCTACGAGTTTGTACACAACTCAACGGTTATAATGGTGTTTTATTTAAACTGACCCTGACCATTATTTTACTTCTCTCAACATACCATTGACAAAAGTGGGAAAATACGCCCAGAACGACTACTAAAGTTTAATTACACTTCATGAGAGAAATGTATGCATAGTAATAAATATGTGCAGTGATACAGCAAACCATAGACTGCAATAACTGAAAAATGAAGCACAGTTTCGTCCTAAGTCCTAACGCATCGGAAGAAAGGAATGTAAAATGATTGCCAACAGACACTCCACTAAATTTGAGTAATAAAAAGAGATATACATTTTAAACACAAACCAGCAAAAATAAAGAACATGACACACAGTTGTAATGGTGAAAGTCAAGCCTACAACAAAAAGTAAAACCATAGTCAACAACTGAATATTTAAGGATGGTTGAGTTTTAGACTCTTTAACTCATTCATTTTCTAATTCAGTGTGTACACCTCGTTTGCTTTTACCATATCCATGACATGGTATTTTTACGTTTACGCTAAACCGTTTACCTTTTCATACTAACGTAAGCTTCATACAATACAAATTGACAATAGAGAATTCAAAGTTAGTCTACATTACTAACCAAACCGCAACAACCAGGACGATGTACCTACGTAAAAAGTGGTAGAATTTTGCACTGTCGTAAAATCATTTTTCTTTCGACAGCACAATGTATAGTAAGTACATATCTATACAGTATTTGTGAGTCCTTGAGACAGAGACTGTATAAATGCGCTAGACAGTAAGCACAGTTGACGGATAATATTTTCACATGAATGCACAATATACAAAGAATGGTCCTTTTTCAACATGATACACATTATAAAATGGAAGGAACTTGGGCATAGCTATTATTCACGGTTATTCATGAATCATACCGCATCATGGTTAACAAATATTTAAAAGGCTGCGGAAAGTCGGTCGGAAAACCGGAATTGTAGATTGTCATTTTAACAATTTGACAATCGTATCATTTATTTATTTATTGATGACGACTTCTAGAATCTTTACTATAAAATCAGTCTATGAATTCCTAAGTCTAAGAATTATGTATTAGAAAGGTGCTACAGTTTGTTCAATATTAAATGTTAAATATAAAATCACAGTGAAATGTCAGTAGTGACTGGTGCAGTTTAAGTTCTCATATACCGTTGCGTTGTGGTAAATCCAAATCTGTACATTTCAACAACACTGTGCAATGTGCAAAAAATTTTCTATTGCTTTCTTGCCGCGCTCCGACTGGCTTCTTTTACAAAACAGGAAAAAATGAGTGATCGGTTTTTGAAATATGCACTCATCCCTGTAATTTTCCCACACAAAGTGACTCAGGCAAATCGGTTGAGTTGCTGAATGTTTATGGGTGGGACGTGACGGATAAATTGTGTTGCAATAAATTAAAAATCCAGAATATTGTGCACTAAAGTCTTCCTCTCTCCTTTTTCTCCCGTCTGTTTAATTACATAGTTGTATGTAATAGTCCTATCCACCACATTATTTAACGTTGTTTGATATGACTGTGAGTGTTGGATACCTGCATTACATTAGTAGTGAGGCAGATTTCCTACTGTAAAAAAATACAAATTTGGAATCACGAAATCCTTACGAGAAATTGATGGGGAAAATCATAAGAATGTGTAAGTTGAAATTCTATCATTTCCTTTGATGAATTTCATGAGTAGCTCCGGTCATGCAACTTCAAGCATAGCAGACTAATACAAATCGCGTTACAACTTTCACCATTAAACAATTTTCCACAGATGTTTGGATTGCCCCAACCAGCGGCCAACGGATAATTACTTGGAATTTTACGCGTGAGAATACTATGGTTAAGGACTTTACTTTCAATGTTTATCAAAATCTCTTGTCGGTCGTAAATCTCACATGTTTTGCGTAGTACTCCTTCTACGTCGTAGAATCATTTAAAAACGCCTTTTCTTCTTCCCTTTCGCTTATAGACGTGGAGCAGTAAATACTTTATACTTTATATTTTAATGTAAATGCAACTTTAAGTTAAGTCATTTAGTAGAACTATGTAAATGTTTAAGTGTAAATTTCGTCAAAGAAATATCTGATTCTGAAACACTTGAAATGCTGTAATTTTGGCAGAATGCACTTCGAGAGAAACATCACTTGCGTCAAATATCTCTGTGTTCCATATATTCATATATGCTTAAAACAATTTTCATCCTCTTATTTTCCCATTCCACTTTCTCCTTCCAGTTCGATTTTTACAGGATAGAAGTTTCTCACTTAAACTCGATATCTCGGGATTTCGTCGAATGCTGGTAAATAATGCATTCGGCATCATTGGCAATTATTTACGCTATAAAAAGAAAATATCTGATGAGACGATGATGTAATTTTCCGTAGTCGAGTTCTCGGTTTCTGTCTGACAATTTAACTGAATTACATTCAAGTTTTTCTTCCTAACTGCTCGAATAAGGGAAGTCGTGATGGAATGTATGCGACCTGATTTCGGTTGAGCTGCAGCGCTAGTGCAACTATCACACGGTAATTTCATCCAACAATAACTGGAGGATTCGAGAACCCATACGACGACAGCGAAATAGAACCCAAGGAAAACCCATCACCATCCATCACAGCAACAAAGCTTAAGGGAAAGGAAAAAGTGCCAGTGCCGAATACATTTTCTCCGTTCCTCTTTTAACGCCAGGCTTCCAGCAGCAGTTGTTGATTGTCGTCCCGCTGGGGTGGCGCAAGCGATTTTTTACAATGATGATGAATGCGTGTTTTTGTATGCTCATATTTATGTTCGGCACACTATCTATCTATTCATGATGAATAGCGAAGTGACGAAATAAATAAAAGAGTCTTGTTCCTTGTCGACTACACATATCACCTTGCCAAGTTCACTCCGAAAACGACTCCCTTGTTCATTGCATGTGGAAAAAACACTTCGTACACTGAGGAACTAGGAAAGAGTGAAAATGCATTTCAACAAAATTTTTGTGTCTTGAAGATGTATGGCGACCAACTACAATGTCATCATTACAAACAACCTTCTTGGGTTGAATAGAACTTTACTAGAGAAAGTTTTCCTCGTTGTATTATGTCAGACCTGGAAACCCAAACCTTCAGCAGCAGTAAGACACAAAATGAGCAAAAGGGGAGCATGTGAAATTTCCCCATATGGACGCCTATTGTATACTGGTGATGGTGACGTCTTGTGATCCTCTCTTACAATTTCTCTTCCTCCTAACAATAGAGAATAAACTTATTTTATTCAATATGTGTGTAAAAAGATATATTTTGGGCGCCTGAATGCCTCCACTTCTTCCTTTCTTGTCCTTTGATGATTCGTTTCACCAAGCAGGGACGAACATAGGTAGCGTGGCGAGCTTATTTCACAATCCGAACCCAAGTTTCATTGTAACTTGTGGTTATGTTCCGTTCCATAAATATAGGACACACGACAGAAAACTGCTGGGATGTGGGAGGAGAAGAATGTCACTGAAAAGCGAATAGGATAAGGCTGAACTCTGGACATTGCTTTGAAGCACAGCAAATTAGCAATCAGATGAAACGGTTACTCATAAATGCTATTTAACTTCTGGTAACATTTTTTCATGTTACATTTTAACCCTTTGCTTATTGAGGCATACACTTTTATAGATTTTCTTTAAGTTGGTTTACATCTAACGTCGTACTGTCACTTCTCCCCTGTTATTATTATTTCCAACCATACCATATCGTACTCCAAGTTTATCGTCAATAGCGTAAGAAACAAAGACTTTTTCTTTGTATTTCTTCTCATTCGACATTGAAAATGAAATTATCTTACGGTAGGGTAGGATTTCAAAAACGAGAGAACAAACAGAACAAATAAAATTAAATCTTCTCCATTGAATTTAGATTTTCTTTCTCTCGTACTGAAACCAACGACAAACGGAGCGTCGAAAGGCGTCCCAAACAAATGTAGGAGTACATACGTCAAACTGATGTCTGAGAATGCTGAGGACAGGATACGTAAAGCACATTACTTTTTCCTTATCCCAAAGTTACTTGATGTGTGCGAAAATGCCATTACGAAACGTATACAAGACAATATTAAATAAGTGATATTACAATAAGGCATCACATTATTATAATGATATTAAGCGCCGGGATATGTCTCTTATCCATGAGACCGCAGGAAACGTCACCGTCGTGCTCGTAGACACGATATTTATTTCAATTTTACTTTTAATGAAAAACACATCCTTTCCTTATAGTTTCATCTTCTCGTCACATTTTATTAGATTTGGGAAGGTATACTATCGATGTTACAAGTTTTTTTAGAAGTATGTTTCTGCTATAATGGCAAAAGCCCACACTAAAAAGCGGAATAAATATGTAGTTACTGTATTATTGCATAACCATTTATAGGTAGTCAAAACTTTTTTTTTACAAAACTTCACCAAAATACGGACAATAAAGAGTAAAGTAGGAGGAAACTTCATACATAGATTCAATTCAGGGTAACGTGTACAACTTTTCAACTTTTTCAGATTCAACTTGTTTGACATGAGCTGAATTGATAATACTGGCATATTACACTAACTGAAAGCTATTTTTGTGGTTGAATTACTGCAGCCGTCTCAGATTTATTTAACCGGATTTAAATTGAATATGCAGCGAAAAATTTACTGGAAGAAAGTTATATAGAGCACACAATAAAAGTTGAAAGTTGTACGTCGCGTCGGTAGTAGTACCAAGATTTGAAATATATCGTAGGACAATATGACGTAGGCTAACAGTTGACTAAACGCACAAGAGGGGTAACTTAATAGTTATTGTTTCATCTTGCAAGGGATGTGATTGAAATGTGATTTGTTTAGTTAATCAAGTTTTAACCAATAATTTAATTGTCGATTTATCAACAAAGGTTGGAAGGTATTTCCGTATAAAGCTTGCGGAAAATGAGATTGGTTGGCTTTCGAACATGTTGATAGATTTTTAAATTAGACGTGAAAGCAAAGAAAATTAAGTTACACCGAGTTATGTGGGTTCGTGAACCTGGCAGACTTTAAATAAGTTCATTAATGCAACTTTTACAACAACTTGGATATTTTTCCAAGGTATTAATAATCAAAAGCCGGAGACTGAGTCAATATACTTTGTTTAATGACAGTGAAATGAGTCTCAGTGAAAGCTTCATGACTTTTTAATTTGAGTTAGAGTTAGAATATTCATATTATTACATATTATTGGGGAAAATTATCACTCTAGCGGAGAGGAATAATGCGTCAGGTGAATTTCCCTATTTACGCTTTGTAAAAAAAACATTTGAAAATGATGCAATGCACCCATACAAATAAAGCAAAAATTCTCTCCCTACTTTTTACATATTATTGTCTGAGATCTCCAGATTTGTGGTATTATGGTAGCTAATGTCGTTTTATGTGGTAGAGTCTCTGAGTAGATACTTTATCCGCTTGATGATTAATGTTTCATAATCTAGTCGGAAACAAATGCTAGTTATAGAAGAAAGCTGATGAGATTATTGCGAGAGAAAGTTTTCCAAAGCATTAAATTTTGTTAAGCTTAAATTGTCTACAAAAGCGTCTTTCACGTCTGCATATAACAAAATCATGGATGAAGGACAAGAGATCTTTCTACAGAAACAAATCTTCCTGTGGGTTTGCGTATTCCTGCCAAAAATATGTCATCTACCTAAAGAAACAATGATTTCAGGAATTATGGTTTTTATTATTTAAATTCGGCCATTAACCTTTAGTAGCCTCATAACATGCGTTACATGTGGTCAAGGAGACGTATTTCAAATCCCAATCACACATGCCACATGTGATACAAAGGTAAACTTTCTGGTACCGA
>VYYJ01002240.1:0-22903 GCA_021029165.1 Cyphoderus albinus | reverse complement strand
GCCTTGTATCATTCAGGGCTGCGGGAGCTTGGAAAAGAATGGAGTAGGAAATCGATGAACTATTCGCCCTCTTGAAACTGATACATAATGTATAATTTGATACATACCTAATAGATAAGACACTAGGAGTGTAATTTAAGTATTCACAGCGTTTCGAATTTAACATCAAAACTCTTCTTGCTCTGTCTGAGTGAGAAAGAGAAGAATCCTGAAACGTTATTATTATCCTGGGATCTTCACTTCGGTATTTTCAGCCTCAAGATGTAAATACTTCTTATTTTTGTTACATAATATGCCAAGAGAAGTGGACAGTTGGGTTCAGACACAAAAAGGACAAACAATCCGCATTATTGGACATCCGGTAAAGAACGTGTTTGATGGAAACAACTTTTTTTTGTCTATTACATACACAACACTGACGTCTTTTCAGCGGTGGTCAGATAAAGCGGAAGTTTGTGATATCTACGTTTTAACATAATTCGACCCAAAATCTGTAAACAGAGATTCTATTAAGAATTTGGAATATCCGAAAGGTGAGTAAAGTGAAAGCAATAGACGCTAGCTGTGAAGAGATCAGTGCAGAGGTTGTTCTTTAGACATTTCACAAGGGCTCTTGAGCCAGAGAATATACACTTTCAACAATCTCAGTGGATGTACCTCTGAATTCCCTGTTTGCATTATCATGTTTTAAGAAATATCTTGCAGTAAACAAAATACTTGTGCCTTCACTCAAGTAATATATCAACTTGTATTAAACATCCATGCGAGTACTGAACAAGTTACCGATCCAATTTTGCTCAACATACAAGAAATGATCCCCTTATTGACAGTGTTCTTCATCTTCAATTTTTTATTTAATCTTGTTGTTTCTTGTGGGATAAATAAGCCCCTGTACATTGAATTTATATAAGTCTTTCGTTGATATCTTTTCGAGTCTAGTACACTCTTCTTGTCGCATTGCATGCTTCTTATCAAGGACTAAAACGTGTGTGCCTAAAACTGCTGCTCTGTGGATTGAGCGTTTCGATTAGGGAGACTTGATTGATTCAAAGAGTTTGTATGAAATTGAAAATGAAAATGATTTTACACGAATAATATTGAATATTTTTCTTTTGAGCAAACGACTTTTATTATTGTAGATGTGGATTTTTAGTAAGTCCAATAAATCCAGAAAATAATAATCAAGTTCTTTTTTTCCTTCATTGAACACTGGCTATCCTATTATTTGATATGTGACACATTTTTTCAATATCTTTTACTAATTCAGTAAACTTCCTGTTTTAAACTCTGATTGCACAAACGGATGTTTCTCTCTAATTTGAATTTATTGCTGTTATTTGTACTTTTTAAAAATCTAATAGATAACCCTGTACAATATGTCAAACTAATATTTTTTTTAGATTTCAATGATTTCATATTATGTTTGTAAGACGTTTGTCACAACACTATAGCACAATAATTTTCAGATATTTTAATAGAACATGAACTGGATATCAAAGCTTGAATTTAGGTACTAAATACGATAAATAATGTTGAAAACTTTTAAACATTTCTTACCTATTCTGCTAAGGTTAACGAATTCAAGTTTCTTACCGGCTTGATTTGACTATGACTATTCAAGCCTTTTTATTCACACTAACAATGATAAAATTTGGTATGACCACCTTACCAACTAAACAGTCTCTCTTAAGTAGGTACGGTAAAGTGGCAGTAGGGTTGCTTTAAACCCCGAAAAGTACAAGAATATCCGCATATTGCATTATCACTGTACTAGGCTACCGGAAGTAGCATTTGCTTGCCCCTTGTGCTGTATTGTAAACCAGCTAATAGAATTTTTTAAAGCCATTTGAACATTACCGGTATGATCTAAACTTTTTAGAGTCTCTAGACCTGGTTTTCATTTTCATGATTTTTTCATTGTTCAAATAAAATAACCTTATTTATTAAATATTAGCGTGAGGAAATATTCGTTTAGCATGAACGTAAGCTCAAAAGTAACGCAACTGCTGAATTTCACAAACTTTTTATACCAGAGTTCCTCTTCCCCGTGTATACTTTTCAAGCCTGACCGACTACCTTTCTACAGAGTAATTGTGATACTCATCTCCATCTATTCTGCTTTTTCATCCCTCACGAGCGAGCAGCAAGCGGCACCAGGTACGACAGCCGTCCTCCATACCCGAAAAGTGTAACTGGACAAGAAAAATATGATCCCAACCGAACGGACTTCCCTCGGTTATCAACCCTCTCCACCACACGACACACGCTTTACTCTCTGAGCATGATGCTGTTGTGCGAGAGAATTTTTGCAGCAGGTACATTGCAAGTTACAAGCCATGAGCCACCCCTTCCATGAACAACACGAGAAAGAGAATAAAGGACAGTTGTTTGTCCGTTTCTGCTCCCCCACTTCCGCAACGTCAATTCTCTGCTATCTCGCAGTGGCGTAGGAAATAAGGAACATAATATCAGTTGAATATAACAAACCCCACAGTTCTGGTACCGGCATAATTAAAATTAATGCTAGGAAAGTTCACAACGACCTTTTTTGCTATATTGTGCTTGAAGATTCTACAACTTAAATTCTACGTGTTTTGGATTTACGTTTGGATATTTATAGAGCTATTAAAATATCCACGAGAAAATTGGTTTGTCTACTTTAGTTTATGCTAAGGTTATTGTGAACATGTTATTATTTGCACTTTTGTACGTTGTGTATTGACATGACAGAAGCATCCCATTCAGATTCCGATTTATTTCAGACAATGTTGATTGAATTAGAGCATCTAAAAATATTCTATTTTGTAACACTAGGAAGTTGGAAAGTAATAATGTTCGGAATCTATTCATGCAATTACGGGTAAATACTGCACTGTAAGCTACAGTGTCAGTGTTACTATTTACATCAGCATCATTTTGTCATTGTAATACAATACGAAATGAAAAAAGAAATGAAATCTAATTCCACATTGGGTAAATGACCAAGTACTCAGTCACCTGAAAGAAGTTTGATAAAGGGGACCGCAAAGTTGCAGGAAGTTAATGCCAACTTGCCACCTGTGAGGCCTTTTAATAGAATAATTTTGATAAACTTCACTCAGATCACGAAACCATTATTTAGCTGAAAGTTGGTTGCCTGCAGGTAACTTGACACCTCAGTAGCAGAACGACAGTAGCAGACAATGAACACCAACCTGTTATCTCGAGTGCAGTTAAAAGTAAAAGTAAGGTTGGAACTGCTAAAATATCACCGAAGCCTTCTCTTACCGATGTAGTTATATATATCTTTGGCATGTTTTGAATATGAAATGCTTCCAGGTGGGTCAATATCGGAGAAAGAGCATGAAAAGACGTTTTCCGTACCCACACAAAAATATTATTTTCCCCCTTTGATATTCATACTGATCAAATCGCTTTAATGGTTCCTTTCAATCAGGGAAAGATAGAGCGCTTTCGAAAGCAGCATGTGGGAAAATAAGACATTTGCTTTCTTTCTCCAAACAAGTCACCGAGTACACAACACAATCTGCACAAATATAGAGTTTCAAATAAAAAGTGGGTAATAATATGATTTTCTTTCTTAAAGTCACATTATTTTATACATTAAGATATGCATACTGACAGAGACCAAGATTGAAGATGAAAAAATCTTTTCAAGAATTGACTTTACATATAAGATGCACACATTTTTCCCCAGTTTCTTTCCTCTTTCCGTTTCTTTCTTAATGGAAAAAGCTGGCAGAAGTGAAATGGTGAAAAAGTGAAAAATTCGGGTGGCAAAGCATGTAGAGTGGGAAATTCCTAGTAGAAATCTTATACCGTACAGAGTCCTTATTCTGAATCCTGAAACTGTTTTCGATTCCACTGCATACCAGACCCAGAAAATATCAAATTTCACATTTGCTTCATGTGCTTTTTATAAACCCTTACACTCAGCTACACTAAAAATGTACTCTGTAAAAATTGTGATTGGAGGTATCGTAAACAATATTCCAAATCCAAAAAATGCAAATTCAAATTCTGTAAGAATCAAGTTTTGTTCGCACGAGTCCATGTTTAATATTAATGGAAACCAAAGAAAGGCTTTAACAACCCCGTGGTGCTACATTCAAAATTGAGTTTAGTCTTTTAACTGAGCTTCTGTCACTTGCCATTTTCATCGTTCAGCGTAGAAAATATCTTTGACACTATCACAGCATGTCGACACGAGATATACATTTATTTATGTCTATTTAAATATCATGAGAAAAGGTTAAAAACGAGTATAAAACATGTACCGTGCCCTAAATCACATTCACACCGCAAATTTGTACAATGTAAAGTTCTTTGCTAACTTTAGTTTTCTTAATTGCACGATAAAGTCACAAATCATTGCATGATGATTCTATGTTGCTATTTAAAAAAATTTTCTTTCTATAATATTTAATTGTTTGTTCAATCTTAGCTTCAATAATAAGTTATTTACTATGCATCCTCTCCTCATTTATTTTGTTTTTCATTGCATTCAGTAATAGTAACTCATTATTACAATGTAAAACAAAAGTCACTTCAAAATAATCTGCAAAAGCTTTGATGATCAAATTAAAATGTTCTGAAAATCAATACTAATTGAATAATATTTGGGTTCGATCAACTAAACGGAATGTGATTTATAAGAGCTTTTCTCTTTTTGATTTTTCTACCGTAATGTTATACTTTTTGCTTTATAACGGATTGTAGTTTTGTTTCAGAATTTCTTACTCAAAGAGTCATTATTTTGTGCCCTGCTGCATAATATAAACTTATTAACATTAAATTCTAAATCGGAAATTGTGCATGCTAAATATACATATGAAAAACACTCTGCAGCAGAGGAAAAAATATGCGATTTCCTAATAACTGGAAACAGTATAATATTAGTATTAAACTGATTAATGATTATGCATACTATGTCTATGACGTTAAGACAAGACCATGCTTGCTTAAACCGATACTAATATACAATAGGGAATAATTTTGATACACTCATCTAAACAGCCAAATGTTCTTGCAAATCAAGACAGATTGTAATATTTGTAATATGGTTAAACAATGAAAACATAGCAATAAGGCTACCAAACCGAGTGGCCACTCTTTCTGCCGAAAGTTTTAATTTTCTTTCAATAAAAGCTTTTTAATTTTAGAATAGTGAAAGAATATTTAAAACGGGAATACAACATATAAATATAAAATATAACGTGTAGAATTGCCAATACTAAAAATATACAGGGAAGTGTCCACATATTCATAATCTTCCTTATAAACAAGGAATTTAAACCTAATCAATTTAAAAGGAGATTAGCGGGGCTAACGCGGGATTTTATGTAACTTTAGACCGGTGGAATAGATTTTGTCATGCATTAAATGGGTACACAGACAAGAAGGAAATTGAGACAAACCTTTAGTAATAGGAATCGTTGTTGTGGTCGAAACTGTAGTGCTTCTGCTTTCATTAACTGTTTTCTTAAGTACCTTATACCGCATAGTTAATTATTGTTAGTTTTAGGCATTAGTATTTCTACTTTCTCACACTGTCCCATCTTCCAGTCAGCGTAATAACTCTGGCGGAGTCTACGTGAAAAGAAGTAAAATATTTGAAACTTTAAAACAGACAATGCATTCGACAATGACGCAAACATTTTATCAATTATTTGTAAGCTAAATACTTTGGCTTTCTTCATGTATCATTTGGGATTGTGATTATTGTAATTTAAATGTTATCCTAAATGCTGTGTACTGACGGTTTATGTAAACGTTACGCATTGAAAAATACTGACTAGTGAAAGAAAGGGGTTATGACCTTAATTACTTAATAGTGTCAAGGCCTTGATGTGAAACAAACATGTTTATTCAAATTAACGGCCATAACTAATTCATAGGTGCTGTAAGTAATGCAGTGTGCTAATCATAATTTTAATATTCCAAAATGCTAAATATTTAATTGTCATTGTTGGCACTGAAATTCAATTTTTCTTACCTATATGAGACCAATGAAGTTGGTGAAACCCACAACGCAAGCGGTAGACACGTAGACGAGCGCAGAGGAAAAGATTCTGTTTAAAAAAATCACACACAATCTCCGACATGAGAAATTGACTGAAACTAGTGAATTTGGTATCTGTTTTGTAGGACGTCTTAAATGCAAGTTAAACAATTATCTGGTGCACAGGTACTAAAGTTGATAGGTGAAATTACGAAATTACCACAAAATGAAAAATTGCTAAACCCAATTGTTTTTGCAACTACAAAAAAGTGCTTTGATGAAGGATATGACAGTGACAAACTACGAATAAATTAAGAAAATCAAGCTTTTATTAAATTGTATTTACAATGAAATTATACCAATTACAACTTTTAGATCCCTGCTTATGAGGACTTTGGTGATACAAAATAAATATGAACAAAAATGTCGTGCAACAATTTAATAACACATTCTCGGCTTTTATTCAATCAAAATTGTCATTAATTATAAAGTGAAGTAAAATAAAACTACAATAAAGATACAAAGAAATGCTAAAAATTCTACTTTTCCACGAGGATTTCAAAACAATATTCAATATTGAATAAAAAGAATGTATTGTATGTACTTACTTAAGATTTATTAATTTAGTGCACTTGCTTTACAATTTATAATACGTTATCTTTATCTTTATCTAATTTAAAACCACTTGGAATAAGTTCGATAAATGTATAATATTTATTTTTAGTAATTTCTTTTGTTTGCGTATAACTTCAAAGCTTCTCCAATATAGAAAAACAAGTCAGCAGCACTTTATAGCACCAGTGAAAAGTGAAAATCAGATGAGGTAAGCTAATGCTAAGCATAAACTCAGTTGTCACGTCCAGTCGAGTCGACTATTCCAGGTTTATTACCTGTAATCTAAATGAATGTAATTCTTCACAATGAAACTTATTACCTTGATCTCGCCATATTATTCATTTGTCATTTGAAAAATTATGCATTCAAATTCTAATCTGAAATATTTCAATCGATGAAAATAATTATTTGATGTCAGTTATGTTGTAAACTAAAAATGTTGGTCACGTTACATTAATTTTTAAGTCACGCTAGAGTCTCAACTCCTCATTTAGAATTAAACAGTGCATTGAAAGGTGTTTGTCATCAGAATCATCTCATAATGCATATATACAATTAGATTAATTAGTTTCCTGTTTCATTATTTTTAGGTCATTTGTAATTGAATGTTAAAGTCACAAAATGTGAAAATCTCTTGGTACTTTTTTACAACATCATATATCAAAATGCAAAACTACAGGTATGATTCATCGAGAGAAAGCGGAGAAAATTATCTGAGCTCTGCAGCTCGGAAGAAACCAAAGACGAGACGGAGAAAGGTACAGCTTAGATTAGTTTCACTTTGCCCCAGCACTGCAAACAGTAGATAGGTTACTCATAATAGTATTGTGTGCAGTGCAGTAGTGCAAAAAAGTATTTTTTATTGGACATAAAAAAGTTAAGGTTTATCACAGCTGTCCCTTTCTCTTAGCAATACAAACGAAGGATAAGCTCTAACCGTTTTCACACTCATACCCGGGTCAAATTAGGATGAAAGTTCTACATACACTGAGACTCAATGTGAAACTGGACTCGTATAACATGTAACCACTGAGTTATGTATAACTTGTAACAGCAAGATTTTAGATTTGCAGATTTTTGACAGTTGTTTGTGGCTGTGACAAGACGTGAATACTTGGAATGAAAATTCACAACTTGCTAACGTGCTTGGATGAAGTTTATCTTATCCAATCCAAAGCAAACTACTACTTGGCTATAAACATATTATTTTAAATTCATTTATCGACCTCAGGGTTCCGGTTGGAAAACTGAGTTAGTAAAAATGGACCCAGGAAGGGATGCCAAATCATTGCTGACTATCAAAGGTAATTTAGATTCAGATTTGATTTTTTATCCACTCCTAAAATATTAACCCAGCGTGTTAACCAAAATCAGTCATGTATGTTAACGTCAACTTTTTATACTTGCTTTTAGTTCTTAGACTTGTCCGACCAACGCTGATTGGGCCTTTAAGTCTGGCATGTGACACAAGGGATTTAGCAGGAGAATTATGGGAGAGAGAAGTAAAGTCGGATGTAACAACTGTTACAGGATTGGAAAATTTATCACTGGGACAATTTTTGAGACTTCCACAGGGATTTGGGTATGAAACTGAAACATATCTTTGATTTTCGTTTACGACTGATTTTGTGATTTAATACTTATCAGCTCTCCTTGATGGTTCCTAAACTTTGCAGAAATATTTATCTTGGAGAAACATTTTCTAGCTATGTGTGTATTCAAAACGAGAGTCCAGTTCCAGTGTCAAATGTGCTAGTAAAGGTAAATATATTTTTGAAATTCGACAAACGAAACCAGTTATTGGTCAGCAGTAAATTATTTGAAAATGATTGTTTTTTAGATTGAGCTTCAAACCTCGACGCAGAAGTTTATTTTAGCCGACAATCGATCAATGCCAGTGATGAACACAGGGGACACGATAGATATTGTGATGCATCATGAAGTGAAAGAAATGGGAAAGCATATGTAAGATTCATTTTGGAGGAAAATGTCTACAGTACAACTGTATAATTTCATTTAGTTAATTTGCTCAATATTGTAAAATTTTACAGGTTGATTTGCACAATAACTTATGCTGTACCAAACTCAGGTGCGGTTCCAGTAGAGCCTATTACAATAGAAAGATTTTTTAAATTCCAAGTTAAGAAACCTTTGGATGTGAAGACCAAATTGTATAATTCAGAGGTATGTGTGATGGGATGTTCACATTTCATATTTGACCTCTATTGGGTTATATTGCCGAATAATACGAATTTATTGATACACCTTCCAGTCTGATGAAGTGTTCTTGGAAGCGCAAGTTCAGAATATAACCGCCTCTGCCATTTGCTTAGAGAAAGTTGATTTGGAACCGTCTGGTGCTTTTAATTGTAAGTTGACTTGCTGTAAAGGAGTAAATATTTTAAGCAATTGAAAAGTAACAATACTTGAGTGGTAAATTGTCTTTCATTATTAGGTCAAGCTATGAATAAATTCAATGAGAAAGAACTTGTTATACGGAAAAGGTTGGGCGTCCCTGTTTCAAAAATTTCAAGACCTGATGTTCCAAATGTGATGTTAGACACAGATTGCTCGTTCCAGTTTCTTTATAGGCTGGTTCCCAAGTCGGAACAAGCTAGATTAGCTACGAATATTGGTAAACTGGATATAGTGTGGCGTTCTTCCATGGGAGAAAGAGGAAGGCTCCAGACTTCACAGCTTCAGAGACAGGTAATATTACTTTGCCAAATTGTTTTCGTTTAGATTTATTTCATGCACTTAAATCAATCTACTAATGATAAGTAAATCCTCTTTAATTACTTGTTTTCACTTTTCAGCCTCCCTTGTTAAATGATTTACGTTTAGTCATTGATAAGGTACCTGATACCTCGCCGGTCGATTCACCGTTTGAAGCATGTTGCAAGTTATCAAATTTAACACAGTAAGATTCTAAATTACAAAAATGTTTGACAAAATTGACTCGATGTTTCAAATCTCAATCTCGCTCATGATTTTGTACTTGTTTCTCCAATTTGTATTAGGGACAGAGAAATGGATCTACAATTAGAATTGGACCCTACCACAGACGGATATTGTTGGGTAGGCGTAACAAAGACTAAAATTGGCACCCTTGGACCACACCAAAAGTTCAATTTGAGTCTCGGAATTTTTCCAATTCGCACAGGAATTATTAATATATCTGGAATAAAAATCACAGACCTTAAACGAGGAGAAAAGTTCACGTTTAATGACATTGTACAAGTTTTCGTCCGGCAATGTGCAGTCGAATAAATATATTATACAAATGCGAAATTCTGTATGGTTCACATAATTTATTTCTTACAGTGCCCTTTGGTGTAACACGAAGACACAATTATTTGGAAAAGTGAGAAATTTTTCATCAGCTTGATTTGGGTACGTATAACCTACAAATGACTCCCCAAATAGAATAAATTGCAAAATGTGCCTTTCATTGCAAAGGTTTGTCAAAATTACAAAACAGTATATAGATAACCGAATTATTCACGATAAGCACAAACTTTAACCCAAAAATAAGGCGTTAATGTTATAACATAAATAATACGTATACAATGCGAGAATGTCTTAATACTATTAACACAATTAAAGTAATGCTTACACAGGCAGGCTAATCTTACAGATTAATTTGATTTAAACTAAATTAATTCCTGTTGAAGCAGGTAGCGTTAATTTATGTAAGTGATCATCATCCTTCCAACATTCATGCACAAATTATAGCACATTACAGGAACTCTTCTCCCTCCAAAGATTACTCTTAGGTGGATGAAATCCATAAATCAAACAATCTTCTCGTTGATGGTCTTGCACAAATTTCTGTAAAGAATGATAAATATAAATGTTACACACTGATTTTATCGTTGTTGATTTTACATATAAAATGGCCAAGTTATGAACATAATCTGTTATTTTAACATAAAGTCGAGTAACACAAATTCAGTAAGGGGCACGTTAACATTTGGTGACGCAAACGCAAATGAAACTTTTCACATGCAGGCAGAATATTGAGGGCTACAAATTATTCTTACAGAAGACTAAGACCCAAAAAGAAGTTAAATGAAAACGTTATGTAAACATTTACACACATTTTAGACGATATAATATTAAGTGTTAAACAAAATCTTCCCAAATCCCAATAGGTCACGAAAAATAACTTTTCTCTTTCCTGATTTAATCCAAAATATGTAATATGACAATCATGTGCGAGTTTTCGGGATTTGACCATGCAGGTAATTCTCGAAAAGTGCTTTTAAAGGTAAGACTATGGAGGACATGCATTTGCATGCCGATTAAATATTGGTTTCTCGATATAATAAAAGCTGATGTGAGGTGAAACAAAATTCAATACACAATGCAACTCCACTTTAGCCCCCTTCAATTAGGCACAAGTAAAGACGAAAGTGAATTAAACGAAAAAAAACGTGGATTGAAAACCAAAACGATCCCAACAGTGAACGAACCGGGACCATAATGAAACAAAAGACACATGCTACATTGACATGGTACAGATAGATTTTTACATAATAGGTGAACCAGAAACTGAACAAATAGCCAACTTCATTAGTTGATATATTGAAAGATTTTTACCTGCTGCGTATAGTTTCACCAATACAAATATGTATATGTACTTATGTAGCTTCGGAATTTAAGTTCGTGCTTGAATTTGAATTAATTAAATTGAGTGTATGAATTCAAAGTATTAAGACTGTATATGGCAAAACGTTTAACTACATCGTGTTGACTGAACTATATAACATAATGTGTGTACAAACACTAAAGACATGAGTCATTTCGACATGTAGAAAATGTATTAAAAGTATTGTAGTAACAAAAACATGACAATAATTTTATAATGAATTCCACAGCACTAACATTTTCAAGCTTTACGAACAAATGGGCAGTCAAAATGTGCAAATATTTGTAATTTCACTATCTAACTGCTAATAGAAATAAAAAAGTGAAAGTGAACATTAAATAATCAGCATCTGAAGTTTTACATGACAGTAAAGACATCGACGAGAAACAAGGTGAAGTTGTGGAACAGCAGTGTCTTGAGATTTGATCTGATGTACCGTGGGTGTGGTTTATCTGTAGGAATTGTTGAGAAGTAGTTGACGCCTCGACGAACTTTTATATAAAAAGATATAACTTAATTATTTCTTCCTAATTGAAATATAAATGGTGACCCAATTCTGCCAAAGGAAATCGCTAATAATCCGCATGTTTGTAAATGATAATGACGATTTAAATGACAGCGCAGCTACTCTTTTCACGGAAGGGATTGGCTTTCTGAGAGCTGAACCCCACGAGCAAATAATCCTCTTGCTCGTGCTCTGCTATGTACTTCTATAGGAAGAAAGCCAGAGAAAACCAACCAATGTGAGAAAGAATTTAATTACAAACATGGTTAGGCCATATACAAATAACATCACCTTTACGTAAACCTCGGAAATTCCGAGTCGGAATTAATCAATACACATATCATTTGAATTGAAAATTATCTAAATGCCCGAGAACTACGGTTCACCAACCATGAACCTTTTTAACCCAATCACTGATTATTTTGAGTTAGTATTGATGAGTAAAAATTGATAGTTAATAATTTTCTTTCCTTCGAACCAGAGTCCAACATCATTGCTGGACTAATGGCTATGTACACTTTCTTTTCGTAATTTTAAAGTTCTTTAACCTACCTTGATCTCATCCACAGCTTGGGAGACGTTAATTCGCCGAATTGCAGCCTCCCGACGTAACTGTTCCACAATTAACCGCTGCTGTTGCAAGGTAGACATCTGAAACCGTTGAGAAATAATAAAATGAGTCACGATTAAAATCTAAATGATTTAAGTAAATCGCGTATTATACAACCACAATTAGCTCAGAGACAATTCTACACAAAAGCTAAAAAACTGCTAAACTACTAAACTAAACTACCACGAACATCAACGGTGGCTAAGAAGGGAACACGAAATTATACACACATACAACAATGTATCCACAAGGACAAGGTCGTTGTTGAAGCTAAAAATGCTAATTTTCTCATTTTTTACCCTGAACACTGAATTCTTTAAGGGAAGGGGTACATAATTACACAATTAATTACACAATTAAATGATTTTTTTCAAAAGGAATAATAATATTTAAATCACAAATTGAAGTTATTATAAACAATTTTATTATTTCATAAAAACTTACCGTTCAACCTGTTTAGGTTTTGTTTTAAACGCTCAATTCCACTGATTGCACAGTTTGGGAATTAAGTTTTTAATTGAACCTTGTTTAAGTTGAATTATTTCCAAGAAGCTGTCTTGTTTTTGTTTTGTTTATCCTGCTTGCTGGCACCTCAATGCTGGCAGTGTGCAAAAATATCCAATGTGCTACAATATGTAGGTACATTGAGGAACATTATGAACTGAACATTGTGTTAGTGTTGGTAAGGGTAAGGTACGTCCTCTGGCACATTCTTCACACGACGACGACGACACGGTGGTGGTGGTAACATGCTAAAAGGTGCGGCCTACGTGTGAGCTGTTCGAGTTCGAGTTCGGCCTGATCGGACTCCTTCCAAATAGCAGATCGGCACGGCAGCTCAAATTCATTTTCCTAATTTGCCAAATAATGTTTAATTTGATTTGGTTAGCTTTATAAAGAAGCAGGGTTTAATAAGGAGTTGGAAACGACAATAAATAATCAAATAATTAGATGAATCATAGCTAAATGCAACAAGAACAACAATTACATATTTCGTCGAAATAATTTCGATCTTCTTGTACATTTTTTAAACAATTAGGTATAGGTATGCAATGCACCTATTTCATTTCTCATTCATCATTTCATCATTAGCATGTTAAATGTGTATTAAATTACCAGCTTGGATTGGAAATGAGAACAAAGGACCATCATCATAATACATATCATAAATGTGTTTAAGATTCATCATTCCTCTGCAGCAGTTTGTATGGGTCGCGTCGTGCATTTATTCAGGTGTATGTAATATTATAATGATTCCAAAATTCCAATATAATGATAATGAATGAAAATGGAATATAGATAGGAATAGGAATGGTCATAATTTGTGAGTAACGAGAACGTTTTTTTACAATGCACTTCGCTGGATTCTCGTTGCCCCTATTCCAGACAGAGAGCAGCTACTAGCAGCTGCTGAGAGCCTTTGACGACTTGAAGATTTTCTGTAAAAGTAAAACACTCCACTCTTTGTAAAAACGTTTTACTATGCACTAAAAGGTACTATGTAAAAGGCAAAAGCATGTGCATGTAGGTTGAGGTTTGAGCCTCAAACTTTGAGGTTCGTTCGCATTTCCTTCCAGTTGAAGGCTTCTTGTATTTTGCTGCACTTTACTTTAATATTCCTCCCACTCCACACGCACTGTGTTTTCTTGGAACAATTTTTACAGAAATTAAATTATCTTTAAATACTTGATATTGGAATTGGATATTGAAAATCAACGAGTACTTCAGTGAAAACAAACTTTCGTGGATTAAGCAGTCATCAGGGTCTGGGAAGTATCAGTAAAATCAAAAGGTAATTTTTTCTTTATATTATTTCGATTGACTTCTACGCGGAACTTCGCACCCGACCCGATGTCGGTGAGGGTGAATGACGGTCGATTTTTAATGTGTGTCTAACTGACTTAACTGCACACAGTTTTAACTATACTATACACATACCTAAGAAACTAAAACAAAGTAATTAACCGAAACAACAAAAAATATTATTTCTTCGGAATAAGTTTTGAATTTCGAATTATTTCTTCCTTTTTCATTTTTAGCTCATTGCATCCAAGTCTGGGCAGTAGAATTGTAATATAGAAAACTCGTCGAATTTTTTCACTCAAAGCAACCGCTATAAATACCATTGCTGGTTGGAAGTTCCAACTTGGAACTGGACACAATCAACAATGTCTACCATCGTAAAATCTAAGCAGGTATTTACCATTTACAACAAATTATAAATTATATTTATACTACAATTTGGCAATGTCTCAGCATCTGTGTCACTCAACGGAAATACAGGGCGTTTGAGGAAGTTTTTAGCGTTAACTCACCTGTTTTGACCCTATTTTATTTGTGCAGCTTATGGCCTTTTTAAAGGAATACAAACCTCTTGAGTGCGGCTGTTGTGGAGAAGTTTTCGGTTTTCAGCACAAAACCACTGGGATGTTCATCTGCACCGAAGGATGTCATGAAACTCATCAACGGAATTCTGAAGTGAACAGGAATGGAAAGTGAGTTTGTCTTTTTATAAAATGTAGTGACTCCACTCCAATATTGATAATTGATTAATTTAATTGATACCATTGCTTCCAAAGAGCTTCACCACCTGCAACTCATACATCCACTCCACCCACTCTTAAAAATCCATCGGTTGGAATTGTTCCCAGTGTCGCTGCTGCGGTTTCACCGCCACTACTTTCGTCACAGACTAATGGTGTTGCTCAGCAGGCGGCCCAACTTTTAAAAGAAGAGAAGTNGTGTTGCTCAGCAGGCTCAACTTTTAAAAGAAGAGAAGTCAGTCCCAATCAAAGAGACTACTGCTTCTAATGACCTGAATTCAAACCCAAAATCTCGACAAGAACAAATTCAGCCAATAAAAAAGACTATTACTTTGGACGCAGTGGATTCGGCACCAAAATCTCAACAAAGCCTGGCCAAAGTAAGATGTATTGGTAAATTCTAAAAAATGCTTAATCGTTCTTATTCAAGAATTCATAATAAAAAGTTTATTCTCCTCTTAGCCTGCTGTTGCCGCTGTTTCTTCAACGGTGATGAATGGGATGACTCCATCGACAAAGACAGAGCAAGTTGTAACGGCTGGAGCTGAAAAGATTTCGAAAACGAAGCCTAAACTGTGGAACCAGTATACTTACTCGAAGAACCTTGTAACATTGCAGAACGTGGGCATTAAATTTACTTGGGATCCTTTAACGTTTCACGTCGTCGCTTCATCAGACGAGGCTGCATTAGCTAAGTTACAGACTGATATAGAAAACTATGTTGAAAAAGGTTGGAGTTATCAAAAATTGATGCTTAGTTGTATGGTACATTGATTTATTTCGTTCAAAATTAATTAGTTTTGATGTCTTTTGTGCAGTTGCTCCTATGAGTCGAGTCCCATTCGTGAATGAAATAGTGATTGCACCGTATGACGGTGACTGCTATAGGGCCCGTGTAACTGCCGTGAGGGAAATGGAAGGAGAATGCGATGTTACGTTTGTGGATTATGGCGATAAGCAGGCTTGTCCTTTGAATGAAATTTACGAAATGGACCCGGTAATGGCAAAGGTAATGCTGACATTGCTGCCTTTATTTAATTTTATGATTTTTGTATACTTGTTTTTACAATGGTACAAAGAAAAAATATCTTAAAATCATATTTTTGCAGAGTCCAATATATGGAATGACAGTGCGATTAGAACGAGTTCCTTTGCCACCGTGCGATTACATTGTAAATATAGAGGACGAAATGTACAACCAGTATTTTATTATTGACTTTGTAAGCATCCGGTTATCTTTTTATTAATGGTGCACTTATTTTACGTGCTACACATTATTATTTATTATTTTAAAATTATTTTTCTTCAGAGTGAACCAGGAAAACTTGTACCCAACGAACTACCACATGCCGAAGTGAAATTGTGGACTCAAGAGAAGAAGAACACTCTAAATAAGTTGGTTACAGACTCAATTAATGCAAAGAGTAAGTTATCGTGCAAATGCCAAAATGTTTTTCTTGAAACTCAATATCGGTTCCTTATTATTGGCGTGTTGATAACGAAAACGTGGATTGTTTTACTAAAATTCAGTAGCTAGAGATCAACCTGTGCCTGTGCCCAAGCCGCTAGCGAAAAATACAGTTTCGAGCACCCGAGGGAAAACAAATTTGTGGTCACAATGTCGTTATTCCCCCAAACTTGACTCCAGCGTCAACATAAAAGTGCAATTTGCATGGAGTCCGATTAGATATTTGATTATGGCAGAAGAGGATGAGGATGCATTAGTTAATCTCCAAGCAAAAATCAGAGACCTTGTCTTGAAGGGTAAGAAAGAACTTTGACAAGTTTAATTTAATAATTTTGTAGTATCTGATTTAGTAAATCTTTTGGTGAAGATTTCGGTGCTTTGTTTGATCCTTGAATTTTGAATTTTATGTATCGTATATTAGGGAAGCGACTTGACCAACCTCCGATTCTTGATGAAATTGTGATTGGCGAATATGACGCAGTATACTACAGAGGAAGAGTGACTAAAGTGGACGGACAGATGTGCACGGTATGTTTTGTGGATTTTGGCGATCAAAAAGTTTGCAATTTCCGAGATCTGATTGCCGTAGATGATGAATTGATGAAGGTATATTTTGTTATTTATATTTATCATTTGGTTTATCAATTATTTTATGGATCAGCTTTTCAATTACTTTTTCTCAATTGCAGTATCCAATTTACGGAATAACCATCGAGCTGGAGAAAATTGAAATACCATCGAACTTTGAGTTACCTGATGAGATAGAAGAGTTGCTTTACTCTGATGTTTTGACACTTGATTTGGTAAGCAGTTTATACTAGGATTGGGACTGGTATTCAAAATTGGTTGTCGGTTAGGTTGTAATGCTTAGTTCTAATTTTAATTTTTCAGGTAATCGGTCGACGGCCTCAGTTTGGAGAAGCTGAGTACTTTGAAGCTCGATTGTGGCCTTCAAATGCAAGTTACTCCATCAATACCAAAGTTCGAGAAGCCGCTTTAAGGGCTTAAATAAGTTTTGAAGATTGTCACACACAATTGCCATACATTATGTAGTAAAGATAAACTTTCAATTCTGCAAATGTTGCTTTCTAGAAAGGAATATTGTTAGGTTTAGGTAGTTTTTCATGGTTCTAAATAATACATATTATTGATTTATCACATTACTCAAGTAGACTGTCATCTGGCTGGACTGATCGTAATGTATATTTTAGATAGCAGAGACAATTACGATATTTTTGTTTGTTTGATTTTTTCATTCCAATTAACTATCAATTTGAACTACGTTTTTTGTTGAATAATATGTTGCTTTCAACTTCTAACGTAAAGTAAAGCCTAAGACTTACCAAATGAACTTGCACCGACCATTATTATAATAACAATAATAAGCAATTTATGTTCTGATTAAATACATGGTAAATCAGCGACGTAGAATTTAGAGGAGATGAACTATGTAATAGACAAAATATCTGTTGGGAAGTGAAATTAATTGTTTCCGACCAATTCAACGAAAATTATGTCTAAGAAAACAATTTTAATATTTAAAACTAGTCTACCAGAGAAAAAAGGCCAAAAGCGGTGTCAAAAGTAATAATAATTTGTTAGTTAAGACTTATGTAGTTACGTTTTAGTGTAAAAGCAAACCTCTGCCACAATCAACTTTGTTTTTGTACATCTTTAGATATAATTTTGTACTAATAAACACATCACATAGCTGCAAGAATCAATTGACTGGAACACAAGTGCGGCTTCCTTACTTTCAAGAGATTTATAGTTTGTAGGATAGTTGAACAATTAGTTGTGAAGTTGGAACTAGAAGGTTTCTGGAGATGGTTCTTTACAATCCAAGAATTATGTGAACAAATAAATAGTTGAAATCTTCAAAACAGGACTGGTTGTAATGAGACATTTATTAACTTTTCATTTAATGAATACGAGTGACGTATCATATGTATACCCCTCTAACTCATTTAACACAAATAATTAAAATCATTTTCATAATGGTTACTTGACTAATCGAGTGTACCTAAATGCAATTCACAATTCTAGCGATCTTTATCATTTTTAAAAGATTGATTACATCATCTTGAATCTTGACCTCCAACCAAGTTTAAATGAAGAATCTAGTAGGTGGGAAAAATCCAGGATTCTTCGGTCTCCCTGAAGAATTGGGAGGTGGTGGACATCCATCATCCTCCAAAGGATCTTTATCTGGATCGTGTGGACAGGCGCACACTGCAAAGTGATTGATGGCTTTGCAGCTCGCGTACTGCCCACACTTGGATCTTGTGCAAGGATCAATGCAATTACGCTTATGGCAAGCTTGATCCGACGGACAATCCTTGTTTAACTGGCAGTGGTTATCTCTGCAATTGGGTGGCGAGCCTAACTTTCCGGGCTGGCATTCACAAGTTGGAGTACCATTGCCCATAACGCGACAAACACTGTTTGGACCACATTTGTGACATGGATTTCGGCTGGGTAAGCATTCTGTGTAAGGATCTGAGCCTGGACCTGTATATCCTTGTTTGCATCGGCATGTCACAGTATTGTTTCTTTGAACACAGTCGGCATTTCTCCCACAAAAATTGCATCCTCCAGTTCCTCCGGAATTATTATTCCCAGACCCACCGGTAACCGGCCTTCCTCCTTGTTGAGGATTACTCGGTCGAGGACGCTGTGTAGCGGGGCGAGAGGTTGGTCGAGGCCTAGGATTCTTATTTACTACAGGTTCTTCTTCTTCTTCCGAGGATTCTACAGAACCAGAACCAGAACCAGGAGACGGTGGGGGGCGGGGACCTGGAGAGCCCCACATTCCATTTTCCTGTGACTGGGATTCGCCTGAAGTTTCACCGCTTCCGGATGGAGTACATCTCAGTAGTGGATCTCCGCTAAAGCCAGTAGGACCTAATTTAAAATTGTAGGAAAAAGATTATTCGCAAAGTCGTTTCTGTCCTCACAAATACCGTTATGCACTATTTGGTACCAATATGAACTCACAATAGCATTCCGACTCGTGATTACGTCCTCTGCATTGCGCATTCTCACCACACCGAACTTTTCCTCTTCCAGTGTTGCATGGATTCTTGCAATTGTTGTCGACGCATCTCTGTGTGCTTGAACAATCTGAATCTCTTTTGCATTCAGGACGGCAATTTGGCTGTAATCAACAGAAACAAAGTAAACTAGTTATGCTTTTTAAGTGATTTGCTTATAGTTCACTTATATTGTCTAGCTACAATTTTTTGAGAAAGTCTTACCGGGAGTCCCACATAGCCAGCGTTACATTTACAATGAGCGAATTCTCCAACCGGTGTGCATTGCCTAAGAAAGCAGAAAACATAACAATTTGCCAATTACTCTTTAATGTATTTACAACGATATCTAAAAATAAAATCTTCTCTCTTACGAGTAGGGGCCACAGGGCCAGGGTTCACACGGATTTCTGAATTCAGCCGAGGAGAATTCTTCTGAGAAGTCCGTGTGGAGCAGGGAATCACCCGGAAATATCTGTTGAGACGACTGAGACTGATCATGCACTCTGACTGGTACTGGAGGAGGTCTGGGCCTAGGTCTTGGTCGCAATCCCAAAAATGGAAAGAACTGAAGGGGAGGAAGTCGAATTCTGTGACATCTTCCACCGTTTGATGGGTCTCCGGCAGTTCCAAGCTATGAGGTAAATACACATAAGCACACACTTTTTATGTCATCCATCTTCTTTATTGGTGAAAGTTTCACCGTGGAATATTTTGTACGTGCATGTATTAAATGAAACCAGTTACTCACTGGGCAACTGCATCGTGCTACATGGTTCTGGACAGTGCAAATTGCATTCAATGAACAAGCTTTCAGGCAAGGATTTTGACAGGTATTATTCACACAGGCGGACGAAGGGTGACAATCATCATCTAAATTGCATTCTGGTCTACAATTTGGTGGTAATCCTGCATAACACAAAATGCTACATTTAATAAATTTCTTTAAAAATTGTCATTATAATTTTTGCAGTGAAAATACATAAATATTCCTTTTACCGATATAAGTTGGCAAACAACTACATTTTGGGTAATTCCTTTCTGGGTATTCTTTACACACGCTATTTGGCCCACAAGGAGAGGAGTCACACAATGAATTACTGCGGCATCTTGGAGGCTTTCCCTTAAATCCTTCCTCACATCTAAAATAATGAAAAATTGCACTTATTGGTACATTGGACAGAAATAAATATGCAAATGATATGTTTAAAGTTACGTAAGTCTTCAAACTTCTTGTACGCACCTGCAGGTGAAAGGATCCCCGGTCCTTGTGTTTAGCACCGGTTCACAGATACTATTCATGCCGCAAGGGTTTGGCTGACAAATGTCATCATTTCGTGCTAAAGAATTAAAATTGTCTTCGTACAAGACTCCGCCGTTTTCATCCCAATTATCTGCAAAGCATTTCAAGTTACATAACGGTCCGGGATTAGATAACCTCTCCCAACTATTTACTGCATTATAAAATAAAATAAATCTTACTACACATAAAATTAGTGATCTCACATTCAAAAGTCGTGTTTTCGTATGACCGGATTACACTGTATTCTGCCAGTTGATAAGAATCATTAATTCCAGCCATGCAAACGTACAAACCCGCTCCTCCGTCGTTACTGTCTTCATCGTCCTCTACAAGATTTAGTGTAAACCCGGATTTCTTGTTGTAATTCATTGTATCATTCACAACGCATGTAAGATAGCCCTGTTTGATAGTATGTAATCCAATAAAACATTCAAATTCATTTTTTGATATAACTTACTTAATTCTAACGAAATTATTTTACAAATTGAGATTAAGAATTAATTAATTAAAGCATTAGAAGGGAGGTTATACATACTTTATTTGATTTCAGTATTGTCACACGAGCATCAGGATGTGACACACTACAAGGAATCCTTAAAGTTTTGTCATTGGGCGAGAGCTTGATAATTCCGCCTCTACGAATGAAGTAAGATTTTCCTATATAGTGCCAAAATAAAGTTGATTAATATCATTCATGTTTAACCGACCGGTGCATGTAAACAATAAACCGTTAAAGGTCAAGGTAGGGAACAAAGACAGCGAAAGGAAATAAAATGATGTGATAATATTTTTATGCGGGGCAACCTGGGACAAAGATGTAATAATGGATGGATTCACTAGGATTCTCCATGTTTCTGCAAATATATTCGCCTGTTTCTTTGCCCTGTAGTGACCCAATTTCACCGCCTAGCATTGCGATTGCGGAATATTTCCCTTCAGTAGTTGCTGGCGTAGTTGTATTTGTTTGTATATCCGGAGCCTGCAATGATTGTCACATTATTTTTAAAAACTGACAGACAACTCAACATCAAAGAAAACAAAAAATAAAAATGAATCAATTACTTACACCGTCTCCTTTGTATACCCATTGAACTGGAAACTCTGCTTGACACTCTAAAACTAATCTCGTTCCCTTTGGAATTTCCTTCCCTACAACTATATCTGTATTCGGAGGGACATCCACTTCGGAAATCTCGTCGGTTCCGGTTTCACTGTCGACAAGATGGCTGAAGATTTTCGATGAAATCTTTACATGAGGTCCCATCTGAACTCCAAGCACAGAAAGTTGATGGTTGAGGAAACTCAGTCTTCGCTCTTTTGAAAGGAGGTGTAAAGAGTCACGGTTGTAGATTTTGGTGCCACCACTCCATGACCGTGTGTCGCTTCCCCTTGACCTCCCTTTAGTGGAGGAACCCGTCCTAAGGGAATCTACATGATGGAGACCCACTATTATAAAAACCAGCAAACAACCCTTTTTGAGGAAATAATTTTTCCTCGGTGTTATTGAACCCTTTAAGATCATCCTGACTTCGTCTACGCCGCTGACCACGAAAGAAATGAAAGTGAAAGGAAGTTTTTGATCCGCTTCCTCTTGCTGGATAGTTTTCTTTCATCCTGTTGCTTATCTTTACTTACTGATACGAGTTTGTGTAAGTTCTCAGTTTTTTTCTTTTTCATTATTATCTTTTTCGCCATCGCATTACCACGGAACGAATTCAAGTTTTTTACTCACATCCACTCATCTTCGGTCTCATCTTTTTAGTTTTACAAACTCAAACCTAATCATCCCATCGCACACTATTTTTTATTATGTAATGATAGATGCACCATGCAAAAAACTTTTTTCTCCTGAAGCAGTAAACCAGCCTAACAGGTAAGTTGCACCTCTGTTATGGTCTTTTAAATACCAGAAGGCATTCGGTTTGAGCCAGTTGTCTGTGAGTCTGTTCACTGCTTTTCTTGAAATACAAAACCTGTTAGTGGTTTCGTAAATAATGCCTTCATTTAATGGGGTTTAAAAGGACGCAAAAGGAGTTTTAGGAAAGTAAAAATGGTAGCAAAAACTCTTTAAAGAAAAAGTATATCTAGATGAAAATTGCGAATAGTAATGAAAACATGGTTTGTCATTGGTTTTGAGATTTATATTTTGTACAATTAAACTTTGATAGGAATATC
>VYYJ01002239.1:0-22904 GCA_021029165.1 Cyphoderus albinus | reverse complement strand
AATATAGTAGCTCAGTTAATATCTTCACTTCTTCTGAAGTCTGAACTTCTTTACCATTTTTATATTTCGAAAGGTACGTTCTATTGGATTTTGTGTTTTTGTTATTTTTTAAATTTCATTTTTTGTATGAATGCAGTGGAGTAGTTAACAGTTAAGTTAACCATTAGTAAAGCTGCTATTATTGCTAGTTACGGAAAGAAGTTGCAATTAGTAGCATGTCATGTCATTTTTCGTGTTTTTTTGCTGTTTGTGTGAGAGTGTAGGGTGTAAACTAACTACAAACTTTTAATCTTAATTCCCTATAGTTGAGTATCCCGATTGACACAAAATGGAAGTCGCTAACACAATTAAACAAGTTATCAACGATGCTGTTGAAAGAGGTACTGTCATTTTTAACAGAAACCTTCGTGTGTTGATTTGTCAATTTTCAATCTTTTATTTACTCTTTGGCTTTTGCTAAATAATTTTGCTAAATATTTAATCAATATTTGAATATGCTTTTAGTGAGGATGCCAGCCCCACTCCGTCTCCGTGACCTCATTCGTTATGATCCGCGCAGCCCGCACGGCGGCGGAAGAACGAGAAGTGGTCAACAGAGAATGTGCCAGTATCCGAAATACATTTCGCGAAGAAGACACCGTTTGGCGTTGTCGCTCAGTCGCCAAACTCCTCTATATCCACATGCTCGGCTATCCCGCACACTTTGGCCAGCTGGAATGTCTCAAACTGATAGCATCACCTAGATTTACTGATAAGCGAATTGGTTATCTTGGAGCCATGTTGCTGCTAGATGAAAGGCAGGACACACATCTTTTAATTACGAACGTACTGAAAAAGTAAGTGAAAACAAAACAAAACAAAATTACCTACCTTTACCTAGATGTTTCTAAAATGAATTGTGACTTTTCCTTTCTTAAAGCGACTTAAATTCAGACGCCCAATTTGTTGTCGGCCTCGCCTTGTGCACACTGGGCACCATAGCCTCAGTCGAAATGTCCAGGGATCTTGCACCAGAAGTGGAGAAGCTGCTAAAGTCAAGTAATGCCTATCTCCGGAAAAAGGCCGCCCTTTGCGCCTTCCGGATAGTGAGGAAAGTGCCAGAGCTGATGGAAATGTTTCTTCCGGCATGTCGCACACTCATTGCGGAAAAGAACCACGCGGTGCTTATCACGGCGGTGACACTCGTCACGGAAATGTGCGAGCGGTCTCCGGACACCTTCAATTATTTCAAAAAGGTCAGTAACCTTTTGTCCTTCTCGTTTTAATTTATTTTAGACTTGGCCACGATGTAAATACAATTCGGTTTTTAACACAAATTACTATAAAGTTCGTTGCACACTTTCCATCACGAAATCATTAATCATTGTTAACCAATTAATATTTTTGGAACACGTTTTCTTATTTCATTTTTGCAATTAATTTTGTACAACTGACACCGACTTAAAGATATCTTTTTGTATTTACTACTAAAAAGCACATTGCCAAAATGCAACAAGTTTTTGGAGTAGAAAATAATCTTGTTACGTTCCGTTTTTTCTCACTTTCAACGTAAGTGTGTTGTTTGTCTCTTTTTGTGTTTTATTGTGCTTCACAAAAAAGGATCCTGAGAATTGGGAGGTAAGACAAAATATGACATGAACATAGTCCATGAATGATCAATTTGTAATAAGTTGAAGATACTCGTAGTTTGACCTTTCATTTCATTTTTTGCATACGAAATATTTTGACTTGTAAACAGTAAATGTTGAGCCTTTGTTTCGTCTTTTTTGTAGAATTAATAAAAGGTTTTAGTAGTTTACTTTGGGTATTGTATTCAATTTTGCACTCTCTAATTTGCAGAAACAAAAAAAGATGTAATTTTCTTAAATAAACATACTTTATATTTATATCTATTAAATATTAATTGTGTCATTTTTCTTCTCCGTGACTTCCTTAGATGATCCCAAACTTGGTGCGCACAATGAAGACCCTAATCTTATCCGGCTATTCCCCTGAACATGACGTGTCTGGTGTGAGTGACCCTTTCCTCCAAGTGAAACTTCTGAGACTCCTCAGGGTCCTCGGACGGGGTGACCACGATGCAGCCGAGGCAATGAATGACCTTCTCGCTCAGGTAAAGCTTCACATTTTTTAACGAAAACCATTTTGTAAAGGTGTTCAATTTTTTATTAAATGTTGTCAATTCCATTCCAGGTTGCGACAAATACGGAGACAAGTAAAAATGTGGGCAATGCCATCCTATACGAGACTGTGCACGCGATCATGGATGTCCAGTCGGAGTCCGGGCTTCGTGTTTTAGCTGTGAACATCCTGGGTCGTTTTCTTCTCAACTCGGATAAGAATATTAGGTACGTGGCACTCACCACACTTCAGAAAACGGTGCAACTCGACCAAAATGCGGTTCAGCGCCACCGCTCCACAGTTCTAGATTGTTTAAAGGACCCCGACGTCAGTATCCGAAGACGCGCGATGGAACTTTGTTTCCAGTTGGTGCAGGACTCCAATCTTGAAATCATGACCAGAGAGCTTCTCCAGTTCCTCGGTCGCACTGAACCAGACATAAAATCCATCTGCGCCTCGAACCTCGTCTCCATCACGGAGCGCTACGCACCAAATCCCAGTTGGCATTTCCACACACTTTTCGAAATTCTTCAGGCGGCTGGAAACTATGTGCGAGAAGACGTCGTTTCCTCCACAATTCAATTAGTTTCCGACACATCCACCATCCAAGCCGACGCTGTGGCCTGTCTTTGGGATGCCACGAGAAACGTGAAGAGCATTGAAGATTATCAGCCCCTTGTTCAAGTTTGTTGTTGGAGTGTTGGCGAGTACGGGGATTACCTCCTGAACGGCTCATCCGACCTGGACGTTTCAGCAGACCAGGTTCTGGACGGGTTCCAGCAAATTTTGTGGTCACCGCATGTATCACTAATTACCCGTCAGTATTGTATCCTAGCGTTGGAGAAGTTGTCGGCACGTGTACCCGAATCGACGGATCGTATCCGGTCTATCGTCGGCGCTTTCGGTTCTCACTTAAATGTCGACCTGCAGCAGAGAGCGGTGGAATTCGGAGCTTTGTGTAGAAGTCATGACCACTTACGAGGACCACTTTTAGAGAGAATGCCTCCAATTCCGGGAGAGCGCGAGCCCAGAAAGGGAATGGAGAATGGCGGAGAGGATCAGCCTAGTGATGATTTGGACTTGCTTATTGGAGACCCCACTGGATCGGTTGTGGAAACTCGCGGCAATGATTCAGTGCGTAAAATAAATTTTGCAACTTTAAAAGTGTTCGTAGTTAATTGCTTAATCTTAATGATTCTGCTTTACTTTCCTCCAGAATGCGTTACTGGACCTTCTTGGAGGTATGGAGCCAGGCGACGACGTGATAGTCCAGGAAGCGAACCTGAATTCTTCCGCGAGTCAGTCAATTTTCAGTTTAGGCAACACCTCTGTCAACAATATATCAATGAACAACACCTCTTCCACGACCACTTCTGGTGGAGGACTAGACTTGTTAGACTTACTAGGAGGCGGTGGTGATAGTTCAGAGATTTCGAGTGCCCCTTCAGCAAACGAAATGTCGCCGCCACAACCTGTGACCAACCCGTTGCCTTCTTCTCTGTCGACATCATTTCCCACATTATCAAACATGCCTTTATTTGCAACAGTGCCACCTTCAGCAGTAAACGGAAGTCTAACTTCATTAGCGTCACCCCAACAGTACGAACTGATAGCAGGCATTGCTCTTCCCTGGCAATTTCTTCACCCTAAGCAAAACCGAGCAGCTGGCAAGCCTCAGGGAGAAAGTGGAGCAGGATAGTATAATGTCAGGTAAGTGGTTAATTATGTAACAATACAATATAAAACGGACGAAATTGGAATTCTTAATTAAAAAATTGATTGCTTTTCTGTGCAGAATATGGAAAGGCAATGGTAGCCTATTCGGATGACTCCGTGTGGATAATCTTTGTGCCACTTTTGGCGTACACCGCTCTCCAATAGTATTGTTCTTCAAGTGCGAATCGGCAGCAAAAGTCAGCAGCTTCAGGTCACCGATTTTGTTTTCCAAGCGGCAGTTCCAAAGGTACAATAAAAATTAAACTAAATGGAAAAGTAAAAAGACAAACGTGAAGGTTGATTTATTCATTAAAAATATGGTACATTTTTGTTTTACAGACATTACAGCTGTCGCTGGATCCCCCAAGTGGAACGACAATCAACAAGGGAGGAGTGATCACACAAAAAATCACGATTGGCAATCCTTCCAAGGTTTGTTGAGAAAAATGGGATTTTTTATATTCCAAACTTTTAGCTTAATGTAATGACTGAGTTTGATTTTTTTAATTTTAGGCGGTGCTGAAAATGAGGCTTAAATTAACGTATACAGTGAATGGCTCTTCGCAAGAGAAATTACACGAGGTGAGTGACTTTCCGCCGGACTTTGGAGCGAGTTAGCTTGTACGATTTTTAAATCCGTCCTTTTTCCAAAATTAAACTGATTACATTACTGCTACACGTAATAAATAACAAAGAAATAATTAACTTACTTAATTATTCTGTTGTTTGCTACAAAAACTTTGAAGTGATTTTTACTGTATTGCAAGAAATGAAAAGTGAACTGTGCATATAAAATAAGTAGGTATATTTATAATTATAATTAATTCATTAGTTAGTGGTGAATTGATGACAGCCAAGGCCAATCTTTATTCGGAATGAATGAAGGCAAAGTTCTTTTCAAATCAAGTTTTTTCTTTGTTGGTTTTACATTGCAAAAAATAATTATAGTTTGTGGAAAGCAAGCAGTGAAGCCGTTATATTTAAAATATAAAGTATAATAAAGTTATTATTAAAATTAATTATTTATGAAGCATATATTAAATTGGGCAAATGAATAGTAAATGTACCTAATTAAGTAGTTAGATAGATGTAATAATTATTTAAATCAACAATAAGAACTTGCTGTTGTGTACATTTGTGTATAAAAAATGAAAAGAAAAATACTAAGAATAAAATATTGCATAAACCAAATCTGAACCTTTTAACGGTGATTTTAATGTTGTTGTATGATGATTTTATGATAAGCATGAAATGATTCAGTGAAAGAAGTTGATCGTTGATCAGTCAATGTTTCGTTTGTATCATTTTTATTGCATTAATCTGAAATGAAAGTTCATAAGAATTTTCTATGATTCAGTAGGCTTTGCAGAGCTCACTGAAATCTACCCGCAGACAATTCTACACTTTTAACAGTACAACATTTAATTATTATTTTTAGCTTTGTTTCATTATTCAGTTATTGAAGTTCTACTTAACTAATTGGGAATTTTAATTAGGGAATTAAATTCGGCTTCATTTTTACATTACCTTCTTTTTTGCTCTTTTCATTACAATTCCCAAAGTCGTGTCTAGCACACAAAAAAATATTAAGCAAGCCTCGTCATTTAAAAAGCTAGTTTAAGACTAAACTAACTAAATCACCAATTAAAACTGCATTTACGTAAATACATTGCTAGTTTTAATTTAATATCATAAACACAACCATGAATGAATGACAAAAATTCTCGGAAATGAAAAGCAACCTTTAAAAACGAGAGAGAAAAATTAGTAATTATAAATTAGTGACCAGTGTCAGTGACCACATTACCGGCGTATTCAATTCTCTTCTGGAAAACATGAAATCATTTTGTATTAGTTGATATAACTGTATTTGGTAATACTATGATAATAGCACAATTGGTGTTGTTTGGAGGTTTTGAACGGGATTTACCCATTCATTTTTTTGAGTTGAGTTCAAGTTGTTAGCAAAGGGATTTTTTACCCTAATTCTTAAATTATTCATTATTATTACAAAACTTATTTAATTGACTACAATACTCTGTTCAGTACATTTTTATTTCATTCTTATTATTTATTACCTAATTATACCTTATTATGTACAAAAGATATTAAATAATAAAGTTACATTACTTTCCGTACAATTACTAATTAAAACTATATTTAAATATAATTCATTCATTTAGAAAATGTGATGTGGTAAATATCAGAAAAACAAACTTACAACTATTGTGGGCCGAAGAAATACTCAGATCAGGATCAGAAAGAGTTAATTATTAAATTAATTCAACTAATTAGTTAACTTAATTACTTTAAAATTCGTAAAAAATAACTACCTACATAAACTGAATTAAAATCAATTGATTAATCCATTAATTAATTACTAATTATTCAATAACTGCCGACGTGATAAGTCTTTTCCACATGTACGTCCCTTTGAGTCGGTCGCACGCCAGCTTTGCTTCGAAGGGTGTGTCAAACGCTACGCGACAGTCGCCCGTGGCCTTATTGAAGTCATCGTACCTTCGGATGATTCTATCCGGCGAAATGGAAATTTTTAGAATCTCTTCCAAATACTGGAGAATGTCGTCCATCGACGCTTTATACGGTACATTTTCCAACCCAATCACACAACCTGCACAGATAACACACAGAAACCAAAAGTAAATAACCAAATTCACCAAAAACGATACGAAATCTTGCTTTTTGTATATTTTTAAAAGATGTCTTCACCTTTCTTGGCGAACAGGCCCAGATCCGCTTCCGCCTCAGTTCCTTCTTGTCTCCCATTCTGATTACCGTTGTTGTTCCTCGCCCCACCACCGTTTGTATTGTTGTTGCCTCCACTAAAGCGACTCTGTCTCCTGGCACCCCTTCCAGCCCCCGCTCCACCAGTGCCACCATTTCCCTCTAGACTAGGTCTTACCGGCCCACCTCCAGTGCTCTGTTGCTGAAGCGCCTGTTCGAAAATGTTCGGGCTGCTGCTGGGACTGTTTGAAAATCTAGAAGGACCTCTTGGACCAACGCCCAAAAGTCCAGGTCTCACACCTCGCCCAATGAAACTCGCCTGGTCTTGCATACCCGCTCCAAAGACAGCCGCTCCTGCTCCACCGCCTCCTCCTCCTCCAGCTCCGATTCGGTTTCTGCAGGGCAGCAAACTCACGCTGATCTGACCTCTACCGAACAACATGCCGTCCTTGGTGGTCGCCCTCTTCGCTTTATTGTTATCTTGGAACTCGCAAATCACCTGCCCGCTGCACTGGCCGTCTGTGTCATACAAAACTCGAACATTCATCGGGGCCAAGCCAATGTCTGAGAAAAAATCGAAAACATCCCTGTCCGTAATATTGGGCGGGGCTCCTTTCATTATTACCGTGGTGGTCTCGTCATCCTAAAAAAATAACCAAAATAAATAACAATTCATTTCACCATCACCTTCATTTTCATCGTCAAATAAAAATAAAATAAAGGAGAAATCAAAACTTTTAATTTACCAAGCCCAACTCCAAGTCGAAAATTGACTTTGCGTCCTGCACACCTCCAATTCCACCTCCTCCCAACATTCCCGGGCGACCTCCAACTCCACCTCCGCTCATAGGGCCCTGTGGTATTATTCCAGAGGTCTTTATCTTCGCCTTCTGCAAATCTTCCCTCTCGCAGCTCTCCACAACCAGCCCAGTTCCTAGTGGGGATCTCGCCAGTTGGTCAATCACATTCTGTGCCACCTGTGGAGTCTCTAACTGTACAAAGGCCGTCACCGAGTGCCGGTTCGTCGGGGTGGGCGCTGCAATTAATACAAAATCCTGACACGGTGTTTCCAGCAGGTATCTCGAAAGCAGCTCATTCCGGGTTATCGTTGGCGCCAATCCCCTTATCGCGATGCAGGATGACTGATGGGAAGCGTTACTGAAGCCTAACCATATGAATGAAATACATGAATTAAATATGATACCTAAATCAACCCCGACTGAATTACAAAAAAATGTGACAAAAATCTGTCGCGTACGGCTTGATCGATTCGACGTATTCGACGAAGACGTTGAAGAAGGATCAGCGGAAGAATGTGAATTATGATTATGATGATGTCTTTCCGACCTACCATGATGCTCTCGTTCGGTCGTTCGTTCGGTACGTCTGTGCTCTCTCTTCTCTTCCTCCTCTTTCTCTCTGTCAATGTCCCGTTCATTGCGGGTCTTCATCATTTTGTACTCTTGAGTCCATACCTCCATCGTGATCCCCTCGATGCTTACCGCTGACCCCCGGAGCTTCCTTCCGTTCGATCTGTAAACCCTCGGGTAGTCTGACGCATTGGCAAGCTTGAGATACGCGACGCCCTCGTCGTACTGCCTCACAACTCCATCACTGCCTCCAATCACCTCTACCCTGATAAAATCTTTGATTTCTCTGAAGCTCGCATCACCCGGGATTCCCGTCAGCTTCGCGCCGGGCCACTCTTCGCTGGTCGTATTCGCCGGAGTGGGCGTTGGCGACGGTTCATGTTCCGTATTTCTATTTCTCCGACCTCCACTCGAATCCTGGGAACTTTTTTCGGGACTCGAGTCACTCCTACCCTTCCTATCCAACTCACGCTTATCTCGACTTTCTCTGCGGGATGGCTTGACTCCACCACGGTCTCTGGACCGACTGCGACTATTCGAACGAGACCGGCGATTCGCACGCCTGCTGCGATCCCTCTCACGACTTCTGCTTCGCCTCCTTCTGTTCTGGAGGAGATCTGGACCGACTCCTCTCGTTCTTTCTCTGGATCGTGACCTGCTCCTATTTTCTCTCCTTGCTGCTCCAACTCCACCCTGAGCCAAATCCATTCTTCCAGTGGGAATCGCTCCAAGTTGGAAACGATTCTGCGGTGGTCCATCTTTTCTGGGACCCATTCCTCCTCCAAAGGGATTTCGATGTCCCATACCGCCCGCGTTGTTAAGATGATTAAAATTATTATGATTATTCTGTCTCATATTTCCTGTTCCAATCCCAACTCCAGCGCCGAATGGATTCAGCATGGAGGGGGGTCCACCGCCACCAGCTCCAAAATTGTTCATATTGTTCATACGCGGACCACCGTGATTATGATGACCACCTGATAATGTATGATTTGAGCCTGTTTTAGGACCAGTGGACACACCAACGCCAATACCTCCATTCGTCATTGCACCTAATCTCGGAGGTGGATTTGAAAAGGGATTCATAGGATTTGCATTATTTGCTTGTGCATTATGTCCATGCCCATGACTTCCGGCACCGGGGCCACCCAAAGCATTCATGACATTTTGCGGGTTCAATCCTAAAGTCTGGTTAAGTCCGGAATTCGCAGTTAAATTGTTATTTGGTGGAGGGGCACCAACGCCAACACCAGGGAGCATTCCAGCGAAGTTCAGGGGTAACCCAGGTGGTAAAGTTGGTGGCGGAATGAGGAATGGATTTCCGTTCGCGAAAGCAGCCGCAGCTGCGGCAGCAACAGTAGCAGCAGGATTCGAGTTTTGAGAAGGTGACGCCGTGGTATTGTTTGGGTGTCCAAATGGAAGTTGCATTGCTGAAGAATTTCCTAATGAACTCTGACCTTGGTGGTGTTGCTGTTGTGAATGTGAACTGGGAACCTGACCGAGACCTGGATAAGACTGATGCTGCTGTTGATGTTGTTGATTATGCTGATTATGATTCTGCTGTGTCAAGAAATTCTGAGCTCCGCCTAATGTCGCCGAAGGTATCGCTGCCATTGTACTAAAAAGAATGGCGGGATTGTTACTTAGATCCGCCTGAGAAACGCCACCGGAGTTACTACCTTGATTTTGACTGTTGTCCACCTTGGCTGACATACCTCGGAGGAAATCATTAGCTACGGAATTAGAACCGGACGAAGTTGGGGACATTGAGCTGGACACAGCACTATTAGAGTTGGATTGGTACTGGTGACCTCCATGACCGTGACCGAAATGATTTCCGGAGGAAGAGGAAACTAAATGGTGATGACTATGATTTCCCGAAGGGGACATACCGCTACCGCTACCACCCATGTGATGATGATGATGATGACTTGAAGGGGCCGTCGAGGAATTTTGATGCTGTTGTTGTTGTCGATAGGGAGGTGGACCCCCTCCACCACCGCCACTTCCGCTTCCTGTTCCAACAGCGGCTTGTCGAGCTTGCTCAATAACCTGGCGCCAATACCACAATTTATCCTCATTGTTTATAAAATAATTTCTCCATTTTATAAAATATTCTGCCCACTGGGCACTTTTCTCTGATTCTGAAGTCATCTTGTCTTTATCATTTAACTCAGACTCAAGCTTATTCATTATAATTAATTTATGAGAAAAAAATGATTAATGATTTGTAAAAGCGCCACACGAAGAAAAATTTGCAATTAATTAACCATTAACCAGATACCAGAACTTCTAGAAATGATAATAATTAATTAAACTTTCCCTCAAAAGTCTGCACTTTAGTTGTTTCGTTCCACTGGAATTTGTAAACGTAAACAAAACAAAATATTGATGGAACTTGAAACTTTAAAGTTGAAAGTTTCATTGAAAGACTCTAAAATTGTGCATGGTGTGATTGTGGTAGAGTTGAAGTTGAGTTTCACTTCGCATTTGGTTTTGGTTCATTTCGTTTCATGTTTCGTTCGCTCAGCAGAAAAATCTAATTTTACGTTTTTGTATGATTTCTCTAGATGAGAAATACCATCTTCTCGTATCTCGTACGTTCTTCAAGTTGAGCCACATTAGCATCATTAAATGATGATTATTTTATTACCATAATTCATGTCATCATGCATTATTTAAATTAACTGGTGCTTTTGGACTGTGAACTGTGGAGCTATAATGGAGCAGCGTTCAAGCTGACATGACATGACGCTTTGTTGCTCATCATTATCATCGTTTCGTTTCTCCCGTTTGCGATCTTCTGTAAAAATGTTTTATGATGTAGGTTTTTGCCAAAAACGAATCGGCAGAGCGAGTGAGCGAGACACTAAAAATTCATGTAATCAGTAAATAATGGAATTTGTAATTGGTTTCGATTTGCATCAATCCAATGCAATTAATGTATCTGAAATTCAGATTCTGAATTTTGAATCCTTTCGTTCCTTTAAAAATGTCATGTACTAGAAACTAGACAAATGGTGAATGGCAAGGTTGAACTGGGTCCTGCTATTTTTTATCGATTTCGATATGATAATTAGTTCAGATATGCAAATTTGAATATAGTGAAATTGAATGGGAACTGGATTTATGCATTATCAATCAAACATCATGATGATGATGATTATGATCATGAATAAAAATGATGCTGAAAGTTTTCTTAAGTCTTGTTGGACGACCAAAGAAGACCAAAGGGCTAATTAACGGGCAACTGCAATCTAAAACGGTAATTAAAAGCGACTAAAGCACAGGCGTCAGCTCGCTCTATATAGTCCAGTGAAAATATGAAATATGAAACTTACAAGTTTTTTCACCACAAATCAATTCATGTGTTGTTATAATCTTTGCTCTTGCTCAGTTTGCTCCCTCCCTGATGTTTGATGGCGACTCTTAATTCATGTTTAATTCAAGACGACGCAAATGATCTTTCTCGAACGAAATAATTAGTAACTATAATTAAAGACAGTGTCCTCATCTCTGTCTTTGGGTCTGGGATGGTTTACTCATCCTAGGGTTAATTAGCTTTGAAAAAGCACAGTAGTTTCATTCATGATAAATGGGAATGGACCATTCCGAATGGGAGTTGCATGAAAACGAATCCTTTTGAAAGTTGCCAATGCATGTTCAGTAAGAAATTGGGGTTTACTGATTCAATGTCAATTTTACCTAAATATTTCAATTTAACAGGCCTCTACTACCACTACTCGTCACAGTATTAATTAGATTAGCGAAGACCTCCCTCCATTATTTTTTGCGAATCGGTTCGGTTAATCGTCACATTGATTTTAACAAGGGCTATTAGCCCAGCCAGATACCAAAGTTCATATCATAATATGAAATGAATCATGACAAGATTCTTTTAAATAAATGGCAATAATGAAAACCTGTGTGTAAAATGCGACTTTAGAATTAAACGCAGGCCCTTGGTAGCCGAAGCTTGACTTGTCAATGTCAACATTAATCAAAATACGAATGAAAGCAGAAAATTAAAAATATACTGAATACTGACTGGGGCTTGCTTCATTTTGATTTCTTCGGTGTCTTGCTTTTGATTGATATCGACATTAAACCAATTTGGTTTAACCAAAATCTGTTTCTTAAAGGAATACTGTGCAAAATGGACGTGGCACCCGTGGCGGTGGCGTCATTCATTCAAAACACATTTCTTGGAATATAATGTATATTGGATTGGAAAATGAATAAAACGATGACTGAATAGATTGAAATTAGACAGACTTACTATGGCTAATAAAGTTTTGGGCCAAAACTTTTGGCAATCGGAATCGAATGATTGATAGAGAGTAAACGATAGCTTAAAGTAAATATAGAATAAAATGATTATTTTTACAGGCACCTTGTACATTTCGTTGCGTGAACTCAGGAGGAGACTCACTCTGGACTCCTTGAGTTGCTTCCCATTCAGTTGCATCGCCTGTCTTGCGTCTTCGTCAGTGCTGAAAGCGATGAAAGCATCACCTTCCTGACCGCCCACGATGTGCACTCCTCCATCGGGAATCGACAATCCATGGAAAAAGGTTCGAATATCAAGGGAGTTTGCCGTTAACGGCAGGTTTTGCAGCCGGATAATAACACTCATTTCTCTTGCGTTTTTTAGATTATGACAAAACAACAAAACCAGATGATTTTATTCAAATGAATTTCTTTTTTACTTCAAAAAAATTACTTCAATTCAAACGTGAATTTTAACGGTAAGAATTTCTTGGGCAGACTTCAATTAAATGATTTAACAATGAACGGCAACGACTTGGACGAAGGCTTCAATCAAACTGCTTTTTTGGACTCCTTACTTCCGGTGACGGGTGACTTCTTCTAGCAGTCAAAAACCTTTCCGCAGCTGATGGACATCCCCATATTTTTTAACTAACTGCATAAAAATGTATTTTTTCTGTGAAAGATGATGCAACAAACAAACGAGGCGACGCGGCGCGAGGAAGTTGTTTATTTTCTAAAACTTTGTGTCCTTAACGACTAAATTATAGAATTTAATAAGATATTAACCAGGATTCACTACAATGTTTCAAGGAAGTCATTTAAGATCGTATTTAATTAACCCTATTTAAAAAATTAATCCTCCTCTAATTATGGAATTTTAATATTTTTAATTGATTTGTGATAAGACCACAAAAAAAACTTGTCCCTTGTCCAGCTAAAAAATTGTGTTTTGTTTAGAAATGGAATATGGAATTGTTGAATGAAATGCAAAGTCAGGAGAATTATCAGTCGACAAGAGAGCACAGAGAGGATAGCACCTTCTTTAACATGGGAAGGTATGGGGAAACCAAAAGAAAAAGAGAAATTCTCCTCTTGTTTGTGTGTCTCTTTAAGAGGCAAAATGTCGTTGATGGGATGGGCCTAGGTTGATCAATACACAGTCGAGAGCAGCGAATCAGGAGCGGGAGCGGGAAATTTGAAAATTGTACCTAAACATGCATTCACATTTCACTTTGACTTTATCGTTTGTTTGGCATTGTTCATTTCATTCAAAGGTTTTAAAAGGTTTTTGATTACCATTGGCGCCGCTCAAATGAAAACCGCAAAGCTCCAGCAGGTCTTGTCTTTGTGGCACGCTTTTAACAAACCTGGAATTTTGGCGAAAGCGTGCACAGCGAACGGCATTGGCGTTTTAAGTGCAGGTTAAAAATTTAATTTTTAATTTTCCCATTTTTAGCGGTAATTGTTGCAAATTTTTTCTGTTATTTAATAAAGTTTTAAGTAAATTCCGAATTTTTAATTGATCTATCTTAATGTTGACAATTTTTAGGTTCAAGTTCGGGTTTTAATTATCATCAGTGTTGGTGCCACCGGCGTTTCGCGCACTCGTCCGATTCATTGAAAGTCAAAGAAGCCAAAGAAGGGTCACAATCGCAACAGTCACAAGAAGGAAGTGGAAGGAGAAACGACGTTGTTCAAAAGTGGGCGGAGTCACTGATCAAAGAAACGAAAACAAGTGTAAAGAGAAAGGAAAAGACAAGTGTTCTGAAGCGACCACCTCCACATTTACTGGACCAGAGAGGGGCGGCCAGTGTAACGAACACCCCGTACAGTTCAATTGACCTTGCGGCGCTTCCAACTCCGAAGAAAAAATATCGAAGGAGAATGACTGACAATAAGTGGACTTCCGAACCTCTGGATGAGCGACTGGTTTGGGTGGATTGTGAGGTACATAAAATAAATAATATATAAACTATACATTTAATTAGGTAACTAAATGCATATTATTGACTATGAAGGGCCTAGTATTTCAATAATTTCGTTGTTATTGCATATTGAAGATGACCGGTCTTAACACTGAGAAGGATCATCTCTTGGAGATCGGTATTCTCATTACTGACGGAGAACTGAACGAAATTGCGCGTCACGACGAGATCATTTTCCACATGGAGGAGTCGGTGCTCCAGGGAATGGATGCTTGGTGCTTGAAGCATCACGGGGAAAGTGGACTTATTGACTCAAGTAAGAAAAGTAGCGTGACGCATGCTGCCGCGGATGATATTTTGCTAGAATTTGTGAAGAAGCATACTAAACCGGGTAAGAAATAGAACAAGGACAAAGTAATTTTTGCATAATTGTCTACTAATCAAGGATGAAGTTAATTTTTGCAGTTTATTTGATTTGTTCATAGGTGAATGCCCAATTGCCGGAAACTCGGTCGGTATGGACCGAGTGTTTATCTCTCGTCAACTGCCTAAGCTCCACAGCCATCTTCATTATCGCAACGTGGACGTCAGCACTTTGAAGGAATTGGTCCGCCGATGGTACCCAGCCATTTACGATACTGCTCCACCCAAGAAGTATTCTCACAGGGCGCATGATGATATCATGGAGAGCATTAACGAACTGAAATTTTACCGTAAAGCGGTGTTTATTCCTCCAACAGAAGCTAACTACAAGGTGGAGCAAAAAGCTGCTGAAAAGAAATGAACCAGCCAGAAGCCAGTCAAGTTCAGGTCCAGTCAAATCATTACCTGTTACATAATACGTGATCGTCAGTGATCGAATTAATTAATGTATCATAAATTAGTCTGTTGTTTTCTGAATATATATATAAATTAATTTGATATGTCATTAAAGTTAAAACTTTAATAATATTATTCAGTCAAATTCGGGCGGTTTCATTTATTTTGGACCTTTCTCTTTGAATTGAATCTTCACGAAAATTAGTAATTTTATTTTCGATTGATGAGTTTATTTTTCAGACAAACAAACACTTTAATATAAAGCATTTATTTCTTCAATGTTTATTTCATTAGATTGAGGTCAGTTACAAAGAGTCATACATAAACATAACCCTAATATATAATTTGTTATTCATTATACCTATAAAAGTTGGCAATTTTTCATTAATAGCTAGTTAATTTCATACAGATCATATCATCATACATACGACATTTTTATTCAACAGCAGACTCATCTCTTCTCTTTATTTGCTGGAACGGAAATTAATTATTGTTATTTTTTCTTTATAGCTATGTAGCTAGTTTAGTTGAGGTAACACAATGGGGTAAAGTAGTACTAGTAAATGAAATTAAAATATTTATTAAATAATATTTATTAAATTATTTATTAATTATGCAGTATTTTTTATTTATTAGTAAATACACGAATGGAAACAAAATCTTGAGGCATCACATCTGAGGTCATAATTTCCCTAAATGTTTCCCTAAAAATTATACAGGTTTCTGTGAGTTCGTTAAATAACTTTTTATTATTTTCGTTATTATTTGTTATTTATAGTAGACAAGCTAAACTTAAAGACAATCATTTTTAGGTAATCATCTTTCTGGCTAATCTCTCTTAATTCTTAAGTCATCCCCTCAGGTAATTAACTATAAGTTCAGTTACACATTTTTAAGGTTTTTTTACGAATCAGTGAGAAAATTGATATTAAATATTCATATATTAGATAGAAATAGATTTGAACATTTTTCTTTCATTGGAAATGTGTGGTAAATTGTATGGTGTGTGCACGTGACTATTTGAATGCAGTCAAAAATTATAACAAAATGACAGTTTAGTTTTTTTATGGAATGAACTCTTGTACTTTAACTATGTTCTGTTACTTCTACACTTCGCATGATTAGTTACAGGTTATAATTGATTTTCCAGCAACCATATTTAAGGTAAATTAAATTCTTACGGCAAATACAACTAAACAAATGTTGGGAAAGTTACTTTTCTTTGTTGGCATTTTTTTTTCTAGTTGGGACAAAGCATGCTAATTATGAATTAAATTGGTTATTTAACTAACGCGTTAATTGTATATTGTAATTACTGACAATGCAATACTTGAGTGTTTCGAATAACAAGCTTTTGATTAATTTATTATTCTAATCTAATTTCTTATAATTATTTAAGTGTCTTTTTTTGCAAAATTTATGATCGGAAATTCGTTTATTTCTTTTTCATTGTTTTTTATTGAAATACTTTCTGTAATAATGTAACACATACGAATTTAGATTCAACTCAACCCAACCTTAACATATATAAATTAAATATGGATGAGCAACTTAAAAATATTCATGGTATTTAAACGTAACGTAACACATTTTAATTATGTTTATGACTTTTTCATTGTGACTTGACTGATTGAAAGCTCTTGGCTTAATTTACCTTTTTCACAGATTTTCTTTGATTTTTTTTTGGCTCTTTTCAGTTGTTAATTTTTACATCGTGTGCTGGGTATTAATCAAAGGTGACTTCAGGATCAAATTGAACGAATCCAAAGTAATAATGTATTCCAAACATAACATAACCTTTAAATTACAAAATTAGTTTTCCAAAACACAACGAATTGTAACAGTTAGTATTATAACGGTTAGTTTAAACTACAATTAAGATATAAATTGGTAACGTTTAACAATTCGTAAATTATTTATAAATGCCGCATTCAAGAAATGTGCCTTGATTTTTCCTTCGTATTACCTACAAAATTAATATAATCAATCAATGAGCAGAACAGTAATAATTATGAGCACATTAAGGTGTTCTGAAATGATACTCCGTTGTTAACTGTTTAAGCTATAAACTGGTTTGCTTCAATAATTATTACTTCATTTACTTTTGCAGCATAGTATAATTTTACTCTTTACGCGAATTGTTTAGATAACAATATTTTAATAATAATATAAACTTTTATGTATCTTTCCTTTGGCAGTTGGTACATAATTTTCAGTAATGTATGGTAAATGGTAATAATTTCTTTCCTTCTCTCTCCCTTTTAATCTAATGATTACGCACTTAATTAATTTCAACCCTCCCCTCTTTAAGTTCTTTTTATATTTAAATGCTTATGTCGCCAGCATTGTTTTGATTTGTTTCGGTGTCGAGTCATCCTACAAGTAGTAAATAGAAAAATAAATAGCGATTTAATTAGATGTAAATTGGAAAGCGGTAATTAAAAGTAATTAATTCCAGTTAACTACCAACTTACATTAAGGTGTTTTGTGGTATAACGGAGCGCGTTTAGCAATCCTTCAGATCTTGACGTGGGCTGTTCCTTGAGAACCCGGACACAACCCTTGACCTAAGCATGCAAAACAACAAATCCCATTTACCAATGCCAAATGTCAATGTTATGTAAATATTAACTTAATATAATTTATGCTCAATTTACATCAACATCGCTCGCCTTCACGAATGCTCCAACGGGGTGGACATGATCGTACAAGATAACCAGTCCTACCATGACCCTCAGCACGAAACTCTGAGTCTCTTCTCTGCGGTATCTCTGGATCAACCCCGGCGTGTCCAGCATTCTTTGACAGACTTGCGCCATGGTGCCCAAGGTCTCGGTGGTCTGCTGGACTTCGACTTCCTTTTGCTCCGAAACGAATCTGGACGTGGCATCACTCAAAACTCGGAGCATGGGCGTTGCCTGTGCATAAAACAGACTCATGGAGTTGGCCAGTTCCGAACTAACGGGAGTATCCTCGGTGGAAATGAGTGGAGAAATGGGTCCTGTAGGACTTGTCGGCGAGTCGTCCATCCTGTGACGACTCAAAGCTCTTCGGTAGTAGCTCAGATCATTTTGAATTGCAGGGGTGGTCATCTTGTACTCATCAAACTTCAGTGTAAACTCGAGAATCTCTGCGAATTGCTTCACAAGCGCCTGCTGGTTTTCCAGATGCTGTGTTGGTGTCATTGGTCCCGAACAGAGTTCACGGAGGATTTTTGGAACCAGTTTTTCCAGTTCCTTGGAGAAAAGATAAAATTCCTTCAGCTTTGTGACTAGGGGAAGTACAGCCTCCCACGCCTGTTTCTCCGTCTCCGCATCTGGCCTTGCAATCGCTTTCCGTATCTCTTGCGACGCCCCTTTGTAGCCCTGAAGGTCCTGGAGTATCCGATGGGCCCTTTCCAGCACTACTTGACCCTCTACGTAAACTCCTTTTTCTGGCTCTGTGGGCTGAGCATCTATTTTAAAGTTAAATTATCTCATAATGTAAGTTATACCCACATAATAAATCTTTTTTAACTGACCATCATTTTTATTTATGTATGTGTAAAGACTTACTTTCAAAGTCGAGAAAAACGTCATATTTCTGAGGGGAGCAACAGTCTTCTCTGGACAACAGTCGAAGAAGATTACCCATCTTGCTGATTCTAATTAGTTTAATTTTTAATTCTAATTTCTCATCGACACGTTAATCAATACAAAAAAAAATCTTGAGAGCTGAAATCAATTTAAGTTCACATTCACAGTTTCACACTTTGATCATCTTTAAACAGTTCTGCATTGATTCAATTATTCATGTATTTAATACGCTTTTGTACTTTCTTTTATGCGTTTTGTTTCATCACTGACCACAAAAATGTGATCACTGAGAAAAAATGGATTATCAGTTTTCAAGGTCGCCTGTCGTCACTTCTGTTTGTTGAAATAACGTTGAGTTGAGGATTTTCAGATATGTTCAATGTTGACCGTTGAGCAAACCAAGAAATTCTGCAAAGTCACCAAGAAGTATTTTTCAATTTCAATTCAAATTAACAGTAGCATTTTAATTGATAAGAAAATTGTCTTGCAGAGCTCCATTCCATTCAATCAAGCAGAGCGCCTCAAAAAAGACTCAAACTCAACACTTGCCTAACTTGTCTCAAATTATGATTGCCAGATCGAGTAATGTGAATAATGTGATGGTGTTTATTGGTAGCGAATCAATTAATTTTTTTGTTTATGACACTTTCGACACTAATTAGTCCTGCTGTCATAAATTAGCACATAATATGTACAGTACATACTGCACTAAACACACACTCTAGTTAAAATTAATTGCTCAATAAACTGTCCTGTCCTTCAAATTAAATAATTGATTAAAGATAATCTAATATTCACTTTATATTTCCTACATCCTATGCATTGGAAGTTTTGTAATAAAGTAAATAATATTAATTTATGACACACATGAAAATTGACGTGACGTGACATGACGTGACGAATGTTTTCTCTCCCACACGCAATTATCTAGTCATAAAGTCCCAAACCCAACCAACCATAATCAAATCATTAATCAATCGTAGGGAAAAATTAGGAGCCAACTAATGAAAAATCCCATTATGAACGGATTGCGCACAGAAGAAAAGTAAATTGGTGAATTTATATTTTTATAGAAAATTATGTACTTATAGCTAATCTTGTGTGCATATACACAATTATAATATCCTTGTAAAAGCAATATTTTCGCGTGCACTTGATTTATATGAAAACTAACTTTTGCCTAAAATATAATCCACTTTTTTCCTCCTTTTCACACTTTAGCATGCAACATTTTACTAAACACTAAACTCTTTTTTACAGAATTGAAATGACAATTTGGTAATGTGAGCATAAATTATAACCCTGTTTGCAAGTAAAGGCTGCATTACTGTAAATGTATATCTAACATTCAAAAAATGCTTTTACACGAATAAACCCTCCACTAACTATGCATTAAGTGTTTTGTTATGTACAGTTTATTCATATCAAACAAGACAGCATTAAAAACTATATGTATAAGGCATGTAAAACATTTTATGCTTCACTAGACTTAACTTGTTACTGTTTGTTACAATTTACAATACAATAATGTTCCGACTCGAATAGGTCGCTAGTCTCGAATGTAAAGTACTGTGTAATGAAGTGATAATACATTATTGTTTCACCTAGTGTGAATGTAACTTAACACCGTTGCTACTCTTAGGTTCAGTTAACTGGTTAACACATGACCACGGCCACATTACAATAATCAAGTCATTATAATCATCATCATCATCATTATCTTGAAACAAACATTTATTTTCACGTACATATTTTCATTCATTATGAATAAAAGTCTATAAAAGTCCGAAGCCTAAGTTTGGCCAAATCGGCACGATCGAGTTCGTTGTCTTTCCTTTTGCCTTTGCTTAATAATAAAAACGGTTTTTGCTTTTTGCTCCATTTATTACACATTTATGGACACGCAGCAGTGCAAGCAATAGCAATGGTAAATACTTAAATTGGCATTCATTGGAAGTAGCGGATAAAGTTTCTCATTCATGTCTTTTACTACATTACACAATGTTCGGCAGTTTCACTTGTTCGGAGTGAATGAAATGAAATGAGCCACTGGCATTCAGTAAAGCAACCACTTTTTGCACACAATCCTCTTTCATTCATGTTAGAGTTAGAATGTGTTTGTGTATTTTTGTGCTTCATTAAGTATAGATAAAACGCGTTCGTCTCGCTTCTTCTTGGTCTGTCGGTCTCTGCGTGTGTGCCCATGTTCGTAGACATTTAGAGACTTCATAAGAGCAAAACAAGCAAAAATAGAGAAAAAATCCCACTTTGACCGCCATCAAAACACCAAACAACATAACATAACAGCCACTCAAATAATCATTAACCAGGATTTGCGTAGGTCTTATTTTCCAATTTGCAATAAACAATGTATTTATGGAGGTGGTGGAAGCGGCTTTGCAGAGCCGAGTGGCCAGGCGATTTTTAGGCTGTCTGATATTGAAACTTTTTTGATTGATGCTGTTTACAGAATAAATTGTATTGTTCAGTTTGAGCTGAATTTACCACGAAAAGACCACACACACACGTTCATATTCAGTCATTTTAGATCCAACATCATCGCATTAAATTTGTTATAATATGACATACGTGGAATGACATGACATTGGCTGTTACTGGTTTTAATAAGCGGTTTGGTTTTGTCTTTATACCACAAAAATAGTGGAGTTTGGACAAAAAAAAATTTGTCATTATATGAAACGTGATATTTTAATGTATAGTACATAGTGACAATAATCATCACTTTTTCTCACACTGAAATCGGAGCAGACACAAAAATTGAAATGGAGCCTAGTCTGAAGAGATTAAAATTAATGACTATTGACTTCACTAAACGAGCTTTATTTAAATCTGTATTTTGCACAGTAGGAAAATGAAATGGATAATGTAAAATATTGCTTCTTGCTAATATGAATATCAAAGGATAAAGTAGATAAATGTAATGCTACCCAGTACCAGTACCCACGTCACTTCATTTTCATAAATTCCTCGGTCTATCTTCGTGAAGAGTAATTTTGTTACACGAGAACATTTAACTTTTCTAATCGTCTATTATTATTATACTAGTATCCCGAGTAGTAGATGAGCAATTTACTAGTTTGCACGTTTGTGACGTGACGATATTGCTTTTCGCACCGGAACAACTTCATATTTATAATTACTATGCCGCGCCGGTGCTTTAGCTTTGGGATTACTATAATTGACAATTGCACAACGCTTGAATTTACAAATTAATCAATTAATCAACAACGGTAATTAATTGAGACACGAGGGTTGTAATTTGTAATTTTTGTAAAATGTAAATTATGGACTGCACCATACCAGTAAGTAAATAATATTTTGTACAATGTATAATTTTGACGCTCTTAGTTAAAATCTCACATTCGGTCGCAGATATACTTTTCAACAGTTCTATCCATATTCAATATTCACCATTTTACTGTGTAAGTACAAGAAATCGTTTGGTTATAACCAATTTTTATCAGGAAATTAAGTATGTAAAATACCTTAAACTTCCAAATCAATTTTTTTGACTGGTTTAGCAGGAAATTCAGTTCCTGCTAACCGTCTTGGTTATAATCCGATTTCTTCTTATTTGTACATGACATCGATACATTATTGTTCGTCCTTGAACCGTCTTCATCTTATATGTAAAATTGAAATGGCGACATATTTTTCTAAGTGCTTGAATAATTTATATGCATCATCACCATTAACATTCATTTTTGGAACACATTGCAACACCTGCACATACAACGCTCGCATTCTATGCTTAATACTTACATTAGGCCTACCCTTTAGTCCTTTACGGTAAAGGCTTTACCCTACTTAAAATTTAAAACGTTTGGTACATAATAAGCTTTTATGCATTATGCAAAATGCAAATGTAATATCCCAACAAACTAGATAATTATTTCATTTCGGGTTTTACAGTCCCCGTCTAATCTTTGGCACGATAAGATTTCAAAGCTATCAGCACGAAAAGGAAATTATATTTTTTTATAAAACACGATGACTTGCTTACACATACATAACTTGCGAAGACATGCGATATTTATCATCTCCAAAACTTTTAGAAGCTCTGCCTATTAATGAGTATAAAACGCAAAAGATCTATCCAGCTTCCGGTCATGTACACTAGTCATTCATGTGTGCAATAAAGTGGAGCAATAAAATCATGCGACCAAGTTTGGCTATATAAGAGACAGTTCATGTTTCTTCATTCTAGAGTTAAAAACTTCGGTCTGGTGATAAATGATACATTTCGGATGATACAATGTCCAACATTATACAAACTAAAATGATACATGCCATAAAAGATCCACCAGAAAATTTGATACATATGCAAATGATACACACTA